>JAVXUM010000013.1:14444166-14464730 GCA_035590655.1 Pouteria glomerata | reverse complement strand
ATGAAATCTAACATTAAGATCTTACTGTGAAATTTATATATAAATCAACTATAGAACTTGCATTGAATCCAAGAAAAAAAACTACTCACGCATGATGAAAGATAATCCTCTTGAAGAAACAGAAATTCTGTTCATATTCTGGAAAGATTAGAACAAAAATTCAATAAAAATTAAACTAGATCTACTTTCTCTCTCTAGGTTCTTTCTCTACAAACGCAAATTCTGAAACTAAAATGTACATCCAAAAATGAAAACTAACTCTCAAACGACCTCGCTATTTTTTATATACAATACAAAACAAATGTATGAAACTATCCCTTCTTATCAGGCTGATTTACAAATTACAGTTAATACAAAATGGTTCGAACATATGTTCGAACAAACTTCGTGGACTTAGAATTGCTCTTCCTGCTGAACCATGCACGGCTTCTATTGTTCTAACCAAGGTTCGAATAGAGTATGGTTCGAACACATGTTCGAACAAATGTCTCAACACTTAAACTTTTCTTCAGATCTTCAACCACTGCTGTCTCTGTTGATCGAACCACTGTTCGAACAAGGGTTCATTCGAACTAACATTCGAACCAGTTTCTGAACTTAGAATTTTTCACTGCTTCCAAATGTTGTTGTTTTTTTGTTGATCGAATAAGAATTCGAACCCTATGTGGTTCGAACAAACGTTCGAATGACTTTCTTCATACTTAGCTATTTCTTACTAATGTTCACTTGTCATGCCTTCTGTGGTTAGAACCCACATTCAAAAGGCTTGTGGTTCGAACCATTGTTCTAATTTCCTGCTTCGGGTGCAGTTTCTGCTATCTTTATCCCTAAACACCTGCAATCCACAAGAATTCTCCATTAATATATTAACTTCAGTTTTCCTTTCTTTTTAGCACATAAATCCACCTATCAATCCTCAATTTAAAGTTTATGATTATACTTTCTACAGTACAATCACACCCCCTAACTTAAGATTTGCTAGGCCCTAGCAAATTAGCTCAATCAAGAGTTATTTTTCAGAACTCAACCCAATTCAAAATTGCACATCATTGGTTAATGTAAATTCCCTTGAGATTACAAGTTCAATTCCTCACAGCAATTTAAAAATTAACATAAGAGTTCATATTTGCAACACTCTATTTATTGTATGGTCTTAAATTGTGATACCAATTCCTCATGCTCATACTCATTCATTAAAACATGAATACAATTCAATCATATACACCCAAATTCTCTTTCAAGTATTAACCTCAATTCTCACCAAATATACTCTCTTCAATAAGCAAGAGAACTAGTACACTCTTGGCATAGCCTTATGAAAGGAATAATCCATAATAATAAGAATCTTGGACTATTTCACACTAGGGACTTCAAATTCTACTCAATTAGCACCTTAAATCAGTTAGGTCTTTATTAGGTTGTAATGGGGCTAAGGGGTTAGGTTTGGGACCAAAGGAAGAAAAAGATATTCAAAGAAGTGTCTTAGTTGCATGAACTCCATCTCTCTCTTATCAATCCCAATTCATCTTCTTTTCGTATTCTTTTTTTTGCATATGCTCTCATAGGATCTATTATACAATTCACAAACTCTTATTTTCATAACCTTGGATTAAAATTGAAAACAATTTTTTTTTTTTTTAAACACACTTCCTTTTAATCACTCTCTAATTTTCTTTTGTCATCAACTTCCATTGCCTTAAATTTCCTAATTTTTTTTTTACTCATCCTACTACTTGTTGTTCTATAATACCCTAGATTTTTAAATGAATGTGTGTGATGAATTTTACGTGTCTTGGTGATGAATTGTTCTAAGTTAAGAGGATAATTTTAGAATTAAATTTTTGCTCAAAAAAGATGAAATAAGAACTTATTTAGAACCTAAAATAAATTAAGTTAACATTGGTTTAAGGTTTAGTAATTTAAAGCCACTAATTGTCCAAATTTATGTAAGTGGCTGGAGGATTAGTTCTAAGTGTTTAAAGCGGGTTACTTCACCTTAAAGTGTTAGGAGTTTAGCTTAAGTGTAAAGAAAAAAATTCTTTTTTATTCTAAGGGTAGGAAAGTAATTAGAAACTAAGTGTGAAAAGAAGACAAAACTTAGTAGAAGTGGCCGGCTAGGTGGAAGAAATTGATCAATTGTGCTCAATTTTGACTTAGTCAAAGTAAGTTAATTTTGACCATGATACATAGACCCCTATATATATAGAATGAGGGATGATTTGGAGGGTGTTTGATCGGCTAAGGTGTAAAAGGGAGGGGGGCTAAGTCAGTTGGGAGCTTGTTGGCCGAATGGTATTTTGTTTTGTTTGTTTGTGAACTTGGTGCCAAACTAGTAGGCCCTATGAATTTGATTAAAAGTAGCTTAGGTGTATATGTATTAATTAATTAGAAGACATGTGGGAGGTTTGTGATTGGAGCATGGAGCCAACTTGGAGAAAGAGACAAACTTGGCCAAACCACCATTTAACCATTCGGCCAAGTGTGATGGGGGGCATTAAGACCATTTGGCTAAGGGAAGAAAAAAGAGAAAAACCTAGAATAAGAAAAGAATAAGGTAGTTGGAAGAAGTTTGGCCGAATAGTGGTTTTTTTTGTCTTTTCCTTAATTATTTTTGGTGTCTTAGTTAGAATAGGTCAAGACAATTAAATGGGTGGGCCATGCCCATAGACTTAGAGAAGCCATGTTGTTGAATGAAGTGGAATGAGTAATTTGGTTGGAATGGCTTAGCCGAATGGTTTAAGTCTTTGTTATTTTATTTTCCATTTTATCTTGTTGTGAACATGGTGTCAAAGCAATTAAAAATGGTGGACCATGTCTTAGACTTAGGGAATTAACATGTGAGTAAATTAAGGCCCAAAGGAACAAGGCAATTCAGGTGTCTTGGAGGGCTTGAGAAACTTGGAAGAATTTGGAAGAGACTTGGGAGAAAGGTTAGAAGGCTAATTGGACTTTGACCAAAGATGGGAAGGCTAGTTTGCTTGGAACTAAACCAATTAAGGAATGGTTGGAATTGGAACAAACTAAGGGGAAATCTTCCATCCATTCAATCAAATAAATCAAGGCTTTGTGGAAAAAAAAGGATATGGCTGAATGTCAAGGAAATTTGGTGGGAATGAGACTTTTGAACCAAAGGTGGACACATTTGCTTAAGAACCATTCGGCCAAGGTGGAAACCAAAGAAATAACCAAGAGTTGAAGGGAAAAGAAAAAGAAAAAGAAAAAGGGAGATTCGGCCAAGAGGAGGAAGAAAAGAAGAAGAAAAAAAAGAAGAAAAATGAGAAGAAGAGAAAGAAGATGAAGAACACCAAAGAAGAGAGGTTTAGACTAAAAAGTGGTAAGTTCTTCTCTACTTTGTTTTAATTAATTTTAAGGAAGAGTTAGGTTAACCTCTTGAAGGGAGAAACTAAAAAGAATATGGTTTTCTTGAAGGGTGTTGGTGAATTGAATTAAGGAAGAAGAGGGTTGAAGAAGTGAATTGAAACTTTCAAGTTGAAAGCTTAGAAGCAACCATACTTTCTCCTTAAAGTTCTTGAAGATTTTGGCCAAAAATTGAGGTAGGAAGTTTCTACTTCACTCTATATATATGTGTGTTGTAATTTAGAGAATATGATAACTTAGGATAATTCTTGCAAGAATAGTGTTGGTGTGAACTTGGAATGGCTAGAAACATACCTAAGGTGATAATTGAAAATCTCAGAATTTTTGGCACTTAAAAAAGAATTTTTTTGTGACTTAAAACCTAAAGTTTCAACCAAATTTGATTCCTTTATATGTGATGGAATTTTTATGTGAAAACCTAACATTTTGGTGACCTAGAAACCTAGAATTCAACTAGATTTTGTTCCATGTAAAGGAGCTGAAATTTTCAGAATTTTACTACACTTTTGGACCCTAAACTACCCCTAGAAATTTTGTTTAAAAGTATAGAAAAGGAACCTAATTGGCATGCAAATAATTGTTATTTTCTTTAAGCCATTTAAAGTGGACAAAGTGGTGTGTGAAGAGTTGAAATTTTCTGCACTTGAATCTTATGTTCAAATCTGGATTTTTTTTTATGTTTAAGTTGATTTATTGAAGTTAGAAAGTGTATAGTTGACTTGGCATTGTGTTGTGAGCTAATATGTTGGTATATGATGTTGCCATTGTAAGTTAACATGTTGATATATGATTTTCATGCAAACTAATAAACCAAAAAAGTGGACATAATGGAAAAGAAATGAAATGGTTGATTGGTCATTTGACCGGGGTTGGGTTACAGAAAATACGAAAGGTCTTGAGATATCCTCGGGTTGAAAATCCTGGAACCTGCACAGAGTTTTGTTTTCATGCCAGTGGGTTAGTAGCTCACAACATGTTTAGTGTACCTATGGCGTATCATCGCCCAGGACTGCGATCCTAAAGCACGTTTAATTATATGTTCAGATTTATTTATGGCGTATCGTCGTCCTGGGCCGCGACCCTAAAACACGTTTGGTTATGTGCCCAATCCCTGATGATTGTGTGAAAGATTATTATGAAAGGAAAATACTATTAAATGGCAATATAAAGATGCATATCTACAGATTTATAAAATGTTGATCATTGTTGAAGATGAATCGTTGTATGATGTTGATAATTTGTGTATTATGAATTTCTTAAATAATTGTCTTGGTTATGTTTAATATATTTTAAATTTGCATTATCTTGCATCATATATATGTATATATATATTTGTGGAGTAGCGTGAGCACACGCCATCCGTGCTCACGTCCCTACAGATGCCAATGCAGGACCCACACAGGAAAGCTAAAAGTGACCTGAAACAAAGAAATAGTGATATGCAAGCCAAAGTTTTTGGCTAGTTTTATGCTCTTATCATGTATATTTGTAAACTTAAAGTTGAAAGGAAATGTTAGTTATTTTGATTTTTGGAATGTAATGACCATAAGTTCTTGTGATGTAAACTTAATATAATGGTAGCTACTTTATCCTTTTTACATATGAAATGGGATTGTATCATTTTGGGTCTCGATTATGTAGTCCGTGTAGTATTTACTATCATTGTTTAGCAGGTTCATAGAGTGATAGTTTGTCGGTCCTATTACGTAACCGTTGTGTATGCTCTGATATTGTGACCAGGTTATTCATGATATGCATGTGTATCACTCACTTCTCGGGTCCTCGGATCCGGGGCGTGACATGTTCATGCATTACTAAGGTACTTGGGTAGGCTATAGTATCTTGCAAAGGGTTAGGGTATTCTTATAGGCTCCAAAAGAACTATACATATACGCATTCCAAGCTTAACATGGTTCTTATGGGAAATTAATAAAAAGAAAAAATAAACAAGGCTCAACAAGTTCAAATATGGCCTACTTCATTTCCAAGGGATTCAATTAAGCTTCATGTTTATTCCATTGTTCATAGTCCAAGTTAATGTTTTTTTCATGTTATAGATTCAAGGCAAGCATTTAGGGCTTTAATCACTCAATAAAGAAACTAAAGGCTCAAGTCTCACCAGGTTAGTCTCCACTTGTTAGAGAATCAATGCACATGTTTCTTGAATTAAACTCATATTCCATGAAATCATACTTACACAATTCTCTAGTTCCCAATTCAATTCCAAACAATTTCAACAATGTCTAAACTACGAATTCAATGTTAATGGTTAATGCCTAAAGGAAATATCACAAGTAATTCTTAGGAATAAACATTCATCAATAATGTACACAATTTGAATCAAGTCATGAACTGAAAATAACAATTTCATTTCATTTCATTCTAATTTAAGTTCCTCAAAAATTTCAACATCAGTAACTATCAACAAAATAGAATAGCCATTGCAATTAAAAAAGTCCTTCAAAGTCAAAAAAAAAAAATTTTTTTCAAAAACAGACAACAAAACACAAAAAATTCAATTTCTTAAGTTGGTGACAAGCCAAAATAGGCCCTATGTCTTAAGGATCCGTGAGAAGAGTCATCAGACTGCCTTGCTGAAGTATTGGGTGTCTTTAATCTCTCCAAGCTCCATATTCAGTTCATCCCATTTCGAGTATATTTTTTCCATGAATGCCTCAGTGGTGGCTTCTCCTTTCCCCTTTATGACTTACACTTCTTTCACAGAGGGAGGCAGTGATAGGTCCCAAAGGTTTTGCTACTTGCTCTCCCAATTCAATAATCAGTTTCTTCTTGCACACACATTTGGTTATGAATCCAGCAAATAGTAAAGAACTGATACCCTTCCTGGCTTTGAAGATAGCAGCAATGTTCTCCCAAATAATTTGGCCCAACTCTACTCTCATCCCTTCATCAATGGTATATAACAGGAGCCTTCTTTCGTAACTTATCTCAGAAGTGTTCAGCACAGGGTTAAGCTGTGAACATTCTAAGAAATATAAGGAATGAAACTTGGGTGTAAGCCTATTCTTTGCCAGCTTCTTCTTGTGACCCCACTCAGTATTGGCTTTTCCAGCCAATACCCTAGCTAATGAGTCCTTATCTAATGCCTCTTCTTCTAAAAATGGAAACTGAGCTTCCTTTTCTTCTTTCAGCCTAAAGAACTTTCTTATATTCTGAGGATGGATTTTGAAGTGCACTCCTCTCACCTTGGTTTCTATGTAATCCTTCCCTTCCTTATGGATACTTGTTATGTTAGCATAGAATTCCTGAACAATGGGCACTACCGCTACTCCACTGAATTGAGCCCACTTAGTCGACCCCCTTTGCTCAAAATTTTGTTTCAATTTAAACTCTTCAGTCTGGAAGTGGCTAAGATTTATCTCTCTCTCCACAATTGTAGACCTTTTGCTCCAATATTTTTCAAATTCCTTTGAGTCCTCTGCTTGAGAATTTAAAGTCATCACATGGCTCATCACCACCTTCACTTTCAGTTTCCATATCCTCCCCAGCTACTTCTTCCTCAGTCTCATTCCCCTCAATATTTTCCTCATCTTCTTCATTCAACTGCTAAACAATTTGCAAAATAGTGTCAGTGGTTGTTACTAGGTGAAGCTCAGGTTGGGTTGGTTCAGTACTTACAGGTTAAGAGCTGGGTTGTGGTTGAATAGAAGGTTGCTCATTAGGTTGGGGAGAATTTTTGGTTCTGGGTTTCTTCTGGCTATGTTAAGTGGTTTCTTTAGATTTAGAGCTACTTTTAGTAGCTTTCTTTTTCTTCTCATACACTTTCTTAGGTGGGTTCATTCTCAAAATCCTCAATGTGAATTTACAAACACCCAACTCCACAAGCTACTTCCCAACTGAAATTAGATAACCTCTCCTCCTAACATCTTCAATCTCGATCAAAATCCCAACACAATCAATTAAATTTAATAGTCAATAACTACTAATTCCACACTCTTTGATTTTGAATCGACTGAAAAACGACCAATGAATAGAACCCTACCTCAACCGAAGTACTAGCTGAGCACTGGCTGCTTCAAATTCAAATTCCAAAAATGCTATTGGCTCAGTTGAAGTAGAGATACTACTTGATTGGAGGTGTGAATTGAGCTGGTGGCTTGAACCCAAATTCTTCAGAAGACCCCTTCCAGTTCTTACTCTCGTTAGAACATCACAGAGTGAGACCTAGATTTTCTGAAGTGCCGTATTTATAGGCTGTAAAAAAATATTTACTGAGGCCCTGATGGTTCAAACAAATGTTCGAACAAACTCCCTTCCGGTTCTAACGGTCGTTCAAACAAAGAGTGTACTGTAAGATGGTTCGAACATGGGTTCGAACAATTAAATTATTGTCATTGGTTCAAACATTCATTCAAACAACCCGTTGCTGAGCCTTCGGTTCGAACACTGGTTCTAACAGTTCACTTCTCAACTTCTGTTCTAACATTAGTTCGAACAACCCATCCATATTAGAAATTCTGATCTGTCCTATTTCAGCTCTGCAACCTCCTCCTCTTAACTCAGTTCATAGAGACTGAATGACATTGTCACCAGCACTAAGACTCTTTAAAACACTACTTATTCACAATAAAATATGACTAAAAAGACTCAATTTCCTAAAATTAACTAACAAAAATTTTCAAAATTTTTATGCTTTTCCAAATTAAAAAAATTTTTTTTTTCAAAAACACTCACTTAGAGCATGTCATGCTAAGTATAATCAATTCATAACTCAAAATCACAAGTATGGCGACCTTCCCCCCCAACTTAAACCAAACATCGTCCTCAATGTTAAAAGGCAAACGGTTAAATCATATAAATTATTTGAAGAAAGTTACCTCAATCAAAGCAATCTTCATAAAATACCTAAATTGATATACCAGACTGACATCACCTGAAATTGAACCCTCTTTCTTGCTCTTATCTCCCCAACTTGGATAGCACTGTCAATCTACAATCAGTAAGTCACAAAGATTGTTAGGGAAACAATAAAAGGATTCAAGTATGAGTGATAAATGCAAAAGAAATATAGAATAAGTAAATGCAAACCTAACTCTACTCCTACTCTACTTTTATTCATTAATCCACATCTTTCACTTATTCAAATGGTGGTGGGTCCTCAAGGTCCCACACCTCAACCTCTGCCACGTAGCTCTCACGATAAGGTTTCAACCGGTGGCCATTCACTTTCAAAATTTGCCCATCCGAAGGATGCTCAATTTCATATGCACTATGTTCTGAAATGGATTTAGTGACGAATGGGCCAATCCACCTAGATTTCAACTTTCCAGGGAACAAATGCAATTTTGAGTCATAGAGGAGAACTTTTTGACCCTCAAGCAAGAATTTCTTTCAGATATAATCATCATGCAATTTCTTCATTTTGATTTTTGACACTCGAGCATTCTCAAATGCATCATCCCTTATCTCTTTAAGCTCACTGAGTTGTAATTTCCTATCTAGGCCCGCCTCATCAATGTTCTCATTCACTTGGCGAATGGCCGAATATGCCCTATGCTCCATTTCAACCGGGAGATGACATGCTTTACCGTAAACGAGCCGATATGGAGACATCCCTAAAATGGTTTTGTAGGCTGTTCTATAAGCC
The DNA here is from genome assembly GCA_035590655.1 of Pouteria glomerata. Lineage (NCBI taxonomy): Eukaryota > Viridiplantae > Streptophyta > Magnoliopsida > Ericales > Sapotaceae > Pouteria > Pouteria glomerata. The sequence continues at coordinate 14,455,744 of JAVXUM010000013.1, read as the reverse complement.
CACAATGCATCAGTCAATCTAAGGGACCAATCTTTCCTATCGGGATTCATGGTATTTTCTATAATCCTCTTAATCTCCTAGTTGGCCAACTCAGTTTAGCCACTCGTCTGTGGTTGGTAAGCAGTCTCTACTTTATGAATCATTCCATACTTTCTCATTAGGATGCCCAAAGGTTTGTTGCAAAATTGTTTTCCTCCATCACTAATCATGGCACGGGGCATCCCAAACCGAGAAAATATGTTTTCCTTTAAAAATTTGATAACCACCTTGTGGTCAATGTTTTAGTAGGGATAGCTTCAACCTACTTTGAGACATAGTCAATTGCCACCAAAATGTACTCATTGCCAAATGAATTAAGGAAAGGTCCCATAAAATCAATCCCCCAACAGACAAAAAACTCTAGAACATAAATGGGGTGTAGAGGTATCATGTTTCGCCTAGTAAGACATCTTAATCTTTAACAATGGTAACATGCAACACAAAAGGCAAAGACATCCTTAAACATACTAGGCCAATATAAACTACACTAAAGGATCTTTGCAACGGTCTTTTTAGCTGAAAAATGACCGCCACAAGTAAGGGTATGACAAAATGACATCACACTCGAAGTCTCACTCTCAGGAATACACCATCTAATAACCTAATCTAAACAATACTTGAACAAGTACGACTCATCCCAAAAGAAATTTTTAATGTTCCGAAAGAATTTCTTTTTATTCAAATGTGTCCAATGGGAAGGAATCTATTTAGTGGCAAGATAATTAACAATGTCAGCATACCAAGGTGTGTGTGTTTGTGCCTCAGTGCTTATAGCAAACAATTGCTCATCTGAAAAACGTTCATTAATTGGGGGTTCAAAATGGCTCAACTCTTGACTAGACAACTGTGACAAATGATCGGCCACTACATTCTCAACTCCCTTTTTATCTTTTATTTCAATGTCAAACTCTTGTGGGAGAAGAATTCAGCGGATTAGCTTAGGTTTAGAATCTTACTTTGTAAGCAAGTACTTAAGAGCTGCATAATCCATGTAGATGATAACATGGGACCCCACCAAATATGAACAAAACTTATCTAATGTAAACACCACTGCCAAAAGCTCTTTCTCAGTGATAGAGTAATTGAGCTGTGCCTCATTCAATGTTTTACTCGCATAATAGATCACATGAGGTTTTCTATCCACTCTCTATCCTAATATCGTACCTAAAGCATAGTCACTAGCATCACACATCAACTCAAAGGGTAAAGACCAATTCGGTGCTTGTAAAATAGGAGCCGATGTGAGCCTGCTCTTAAGTTTGTCACAAGCCTCTTGACATTGTGATGTCCATTCAAATGGAACATCTTGGGAAAGAAGTTGTGTCAGTGGATTTGCTAGTGAGCTAAAGGAAGCAATGAACCTTCGATAGAAACCTGCATGTTCTAAGAAAAATCGGATGTCCTTAACACATCTAGGGGTAGGCAACTTCTGAATGACTTCTATTTTGGATTTATCTACCTCTATCCCCTTAGAAGAAACGACATGTCCTAGAACAATCTCTTGAGTAACCATGAATTGACATTTTTCCCAATTCAACACAAGACACTTTTCTTCACACCTTTCTAATTTTTTCCTCAAATTTTCCAAACACAACTCAAAACTATCTCCGTAAACCAAAAAGTCATCCATGAAAACCTCTAAAAAGTCCTCGACCATATCACAAAAAATACTCATCATGCATCTTTGGAACGTAGCAGGGGCAATGCATAACCTAAAGGGCATGCATCGGTAAGCAAAAGTTCCAAAGGGGCATATGAAAGTGGTCTTATCTTGGTCAGCAAGAGCAATCTCAATTTGGTTATATCCCGAATAACCATCAAGAAAGCAATAAAAAGGTCCTCTCGACACCTTCTCTAAAACTTGATCTAAGAAAGGCAAATGAAAGTGATCCTTCCTAGTCACAGCAATCAATTTGCGATAGTCAATACACATGTGCCTACAGTGACTCATTCTTGACTACAGTGACTCCGTATTTCTTAGGAACAACTTAGGTAAGACTAACCCACTTGGAATCGGAAATGAGACATATGATCCCAGAATCTAATAACTTCAAGACCTCTCCTTTAACTACCTCTTTCATGTTAGGATTTAATCTTCTTTGAGGTTGTCTAACAAGTTTTGCTCCCTCTTCAAGATAAATGGAGTAGGTGCACTCAAGAGGGCTAATCCTATGGAGGTCAATTATGGTCCACACAATTACTTTCTTATGGTTCCTCAAAAGCTCAATTAAACTCTCTTCCTGATCATTGGAAAGTTGAGAGGAAATGACCCCTGGATAAGATTCATCTTCACCCAAGAAAACATACTTAAGTTCACTAGGAAGCGGCTTTCTATCTGGCTTTGGAGGTTTCTCTAATGAAGGCACAAGTTTGACTAAAGAATGAGAAATAGGTTTAAAAGATTGACTAGATTGAGCTATGGACAAGACTGGAGCACTATCTAGCCACTCTAAAACTTTTTTAACATCCTCATCTCCCACTTTATCAACATAATTACTTCCCTCACTAAGCATCAATACTTTCTCCAAAGGATCTTCATGAACTCTCTTTTAAAGTATTTTTCGATAACTGATTGAACCAAGTCTACCTCTCTTATATCTTCTTTCTCCTCCATAAGCTGTCTAGTGACTCTGAAAATATTCATCTCAGCCGTTAAATTCCCAAAGGAAATTTTCATAAGGCCATTGCTGCAATTGATAACAGCATCTGTGGTTGCAAGAAAATGCCTTCCTAAAATGACAGGAATTGAAGGGATAGAACCTTGAGGGGTAGGTTGAGTGTCCAAAATAATAAAGTCCACAGGATAGTAGAATTTATCAACTTGAATGAGTACATCCTCCAAAATGCCCGTAGGAACCTTAATCGACCTATCAGCTAATTGCAAAGTCACCCTAGTCGGTGTAAGCTCCCCCAAACCCAACTGCTGATAAATTGTGTAAGGGAGAAGGTTGACACTAGCTCCTAAATCTAGTAGGGCTTGTTTCACCTTATGCTCACCTATGACATAAGCTATGGTAGAACACCCTGGGTCATTGTACTTTGGTGGGGTCTTATGTTGGAGAATGACACTAACCTGTTCTGCCATGAAAGTTTTTTTCTTAACACTTACCCTCCTTTTTACAGTGCAAAGATCCTTCAAGAATTTAGAATAAGATGGCACTTGCTTAATAGCATCTAACAAGGGTAGGTTGATCCTCACTTGCTTGAAAACTTCAAAAATTTCTGAGTTCAACAACTCTTTCTTTGACTTATTCAATTAGCTTGGAAAATGTGGCTAAGGTTGAAATTCTACAACTTGTTCTCTCTTTTTTTTCTTATTTTTATTCTCCTCAACTTTATTCTTCTTCTTACTTTCATTCCTCTCATCTCCTAACACATTTTCTACTATCTCATTACTTTTCTTACTCTCATCATCATCACTCCTTATTTTTTTCTTTCTAATCTCACCTTGTTCACTACTCTCCCCTTTCTCATCATACAATCTTCCTTCCTTCTCATTTACCCTCAACAACCTAGGATCATCAGGTTTTTCAATTTTCTTCCCACTCCACAATGTAGTAATTGCTTGCACATATTTTTGGTTTGATTTTTCACTTATGTTCTCACTCAAATGAACTTGACCTTGGGGATTTGGGATGGTCTGTGAAAGTAATCTACCCTTTTCAGCTTGACTCTAACTTTGAATAAGCTTGGTCAACTGATTCCTAATATCCTCAATTGCTCTATTGGTTTGCTCTTGATTCTTGGCAGTTTGATTGTTAATACCAATTTGACCTTGCATGAATTGCTGAAGGGTATCCTCTAATGATGACTTCCTTAATGAAGGTTAGAATGAACTAGAAGATGGACCTTGTACCTGACCTTGAGAAGGATCTGAATTGAAGTGTGGAGGATAGGGTGCACTGGGTTGGTTATTTTTCCAAGAAAAATTGGGATGATTTCTCAACCCAGGATGATATTGATTAAGAAAGGGAGGCGGTCCTGATTGGGCTTGAGCTTGACTAGGGTTTTGCTTTAGGAAAGTTTGTATGGTGTTTGTGTTTGAAGTTTGCCCATACAAAACTTCCTTAAAAGCTAGGATTGTGGGACACTCATCAGTGCTATGATCAGACATCTCACATATGACACATTGCACTTCCCTCCAACTCATCATATTCATCTTCTTGGTCTCAAGTAACTCCACCTTCCTAGTAAGAGCCACTATCCTAGTACTCAAATCATTATTTTCAGTCAACCTCAATCTCCTACGGGATTGTGCTTGGGTTCATCTAGACTCTAATTATGATGGTGATGCAATCGCCCAAGACTTGGTATTTTTAGACAACTCCTCCAAAAACTCATATGCTTCCTTAGCAGACTTATCTTAAAACTGGCTGTTACTCATGGTACTCACTAACGATTTATGCTCAGATGGCAATGAATCATAAAAGAAACTACACAACCGCCAAATTGGAAATCCATGATGAGGACTTACATTACATAAATCCTTAAATCTTTCCCATACATGAAAGAATGACTCTCCTGGTTGGCATGCAAAGTTTATGATTTATTTTTGCATCATCAAAGTTCTATGAGCAAGAAAGTATTTTTTTAAAAATTTTACTTGTATTTCTCTCCATATGCCAATGGAGCGAGGTCTTAAGGAATTGACCTATATTTTGGCCTTATCCTTCAAAGAAATTGGAAACAAACGCAATCTCACAGTATCTTCACTCACATTTTGATCCATGCATATGGCACACACATTCTCAAATTCTTTCATGTTTGTATATGGATTTTCTGAATCCATTCCGTGAAATGTGGGTAGCAATTATATGGTGCCAGGCTTGAATGTGAAATTCCTCTGATTTAGAGGAAGAATTATGCATGAAGGGGTAGTTAGTCACACTGGATGCAACAATTCTCTCAAAGGCCATGCATCTAGAGGAACAACCGTCTCAGGGACATCTTGCCCATTATCTCCTGCATTCTCCATGATGTGTGCCAAATCAGTAGAGGCTGATGATGAGGATGGTGATTGTGGTTCAGATGATGTGGATGATGAAGTCAATGAAAATTCAATGAATTCTTCAGTGGTTTGAGGTTGTGGATGAAATATAGATTGGACTACCCTACCAGACCTAAGATGCATGCACAAAATGCAACAAATGCATAAGCACACACAATTTACGAAAATTTCTGACACTAGCTTATTTCAAACCCAAAAATCTACCAATATTAAAATCAAAAGAATATGGAATGAAATTACCCAAAAGTGCACAATTCCGTCGTTGGAGATGGTGGTGAAGATCAATCCACCTAAGCTTCCCAATAGTCTGTTCACCGTTGCTTAACACTCCCCAGCAATGGCGCCAAAAGTACTTGCTCATCCAATTGCCTAATTAATATTAGCTCGACCCCAAGTGCAGGATGTCTTGTTGAAGCACAATAACCAGTGAGAACCGGATCGTGTCCATAGAGAGCCTTAAGCAAAACAATGAACAAAACTAATTTGAAAAAGTTTTAGGTGTAACTTGATCTCACAATAAATGATGGAAACTGATTTGGTTTAGAATTGGTATGTTGTTTGAAAATTTTTTAGTTAAACAAATTAAGGAAAATCTTGGATCAAAACAAGTCTATAGTGATTTATATATAATTTCAAATATTTTGTCCACTTAATCTATCTTCAAAGAAGTAGATCAAAAGATAATTTCATAAAAACTATATTAAAATAGGCCAAATTTGATTTGACTGAAAAATTAAGTACAAATTATGGTATAGAACTTTAATCAAACACCTTGAGTGCATGATCTATAGAGTATATATATGAAATCTAGAATTAGCATTCATCATACTATTCTCTATGAAAATATATGATAAATCTAACCATAATTCCATGTACAATAACCATAAATCATACAAACTGAATATCAGATTAATTTATCAATTCTAATATAAAAGATCAGTCAAATCAGACATGGATTGTCCGTATAGATCATAAAATCTAACATTAAGATCTTACTATGAAATTTATATATAATCAACTATAGAACTTGCATTGAATCCAAGAAAAGAAACTACTCACGCATGATGAAAGATAATCCTCTTGAAGAAACACAAATTCTGTTCATATTCTGGAAAGATTAGAACAAAAATTCAATAGAAATTGAACTAGATCTACTTTCTCTCTCTAAGTTCTCTCTCTACAAATAGAAATTTTGATACTGAAATGTATGTCCAAAAATAAAAACTAACTCTCAAACGAACTCTCTATTCTTTATATACAATATAAAACAAATGTACGAAACTGTCCCTTTTCATCAGGCTAATTTATGAATTACAATTAATGTAGAATGGTTCGAACGCATATTCAAACAAAGGCATGGTTTGAAAGCATTTTCGAACAAACTTCGTAGACATGGAATTTTTCTTCTTGCTGAACCATGCATGGCTTCTGTTGTTCTAACCAGGGTTCGAACAGAGTATGGTTCAAATACATGTTCGAACAAACGTCTCAACACTTAAACTTTTCTTTAGATCTTCAACCACTGCTATCTTTGTTGATCGAACCACTGTTCGAACAAGGGTCCATTCGAACCAACGTTCGAACCAACTTCTGGACTTAGAATTTTTCATTACTCCCAAATGTTGTTGCTTTTCTGTTGATCGAACAAAAGTTCAAACCCTATGTGGTTCGAACAAATGTTTAAACGATTTTCTCTATACTTAGCCATTTCTTGCTGATGTTCACTTGTCATGCCCTTTGTGGTTAGAACCTACGTTCGAACGACTTGTGGTTCGAACTAATGTTCGAACCATTGTTCTGATTTCCTATTTCAGGTGCAGTTTCTGCTATCATTATCCCTAAACACCTGCAATCCACAAGAATTCCCCATTAATATATTAACTTCAATTTTTCTTTCTTTTAATGCATAAATCCACCTATCAATCTTCAATTTGATGTTTATGATTGTGCTTTCTATAGTACAATCAATGTTAGTACAGTGATCCCTTCTCATTCATTTTCTTTATCCTTAGTGCTATATGTTTCTTTTTTTCTATTTAATCTAATGTCTGTGAGTAAACTAACAAAACATTATAATTACTTAGTGACATTCTTTCTTGATTTTGTCATTATTCAGGGTCTAACGACAAGGGAGATGATTGAAGGAGGGCATGAAGCTGGAGGCGTCTACTACCTTGATATTACGATGTCTAAAGCTTCTATTGTTTTTGCTTCTCCTGCTGAGATTCATTGTCGCCTTGGTCATTTGTCTTTAAAAAGCTGAAGTCATTATGTCCTAGTCTAGTCATTTAAATTTTTCAGATTGTGAATCCTGTCAATTGAGAAAGCATCACCGTGTGTCTTTTGCTTCACGAGTGAATAAGAGGTCATCATGTCCTTTTTATTTAGTTCATTTAGATGTTTGGGTTCGTAGTCGTGTCACTTCAAAGTTGGGATTTCATTATTTTGTCATATTTATTGATGATTTTTCAAGACTTACGTGGATTTATTTGATGAAAAATTGCTCAAAATTGTTTTCTATTTTCAATCTTTTTGTGTTGAAATTATAACCTAGTTTGGTGTGCGTGTGCAAACTTACATAGTGATAATGCCAAAGAATATTTCTCTAATCCTTTTACTGAATTCATAGCTTCTTTGCGTAATGTTCACCAGTCTTTCTGTTCCCACACATCACAACAAAATAGAGTTACTAAAAGAGAAAATTTGTATCTTATTGAAGCTGCTCGTTGCCTTCTAACTCACATAAATATTCCTAAAACCTTTTAGAGTGATGCAATCTTAATTGTGTTATTTGATCAATCAGATACCCTTGTTTGTCCTTGATGATCATACTTCGTATTTTGTGCTATTTCCAAACTAACCATTGTACTCTCTTCCACCTTAGATTTTTGGTTGTCTCGTTTGTCCATCAGGTAACTCCGAAGCCCAATAAATTAAATCCCTGTGCCCATAAGTCCATTTTTCTTAGGTACTCCTGGCTACATAAGGGATATTATTGCTTAGTCTTTCTCTTAATCTCTTCTTTGTATGTGCTTATGTCACTTTATTTGAGTCATCCTATTTTCCACCATTTCATAATATTAGGCTATTCTTAATGGAAATCTTCTTTTACCTATTCTTTTTGCTAAACTTGTTGCAATCAATCATTCTTCTCCATTAAGTCTAACTTGTCATTTGTTTCACCCTAATCTGCAGGCCTACACCAGATGTCGAGTAGCGACTGCTCCACCTACAGCTTCATGTGCTCCACCATTGATTTTCTCCCATGTCGTCTAATCCTCCCAATGAGTTGGATTTTCCTATTGCTTTCCAAAAAGGTAAAAGCTCTTGTACTTTTCATTCTCTTTTTAATTTTGTCTTATGATGCATTATCTCATTTTTATCTTTTGTTTGTTACATCTTTATCATCTGTTTCTATCTCTAACTCTATTTTTGAAGCACTGTCTCATCTTGGCTTGAGTTCTGCTATAGAAAAAGAGATGTCTGTTCTTTGAGCAAATGATACTTGAAAATTGGTTCCTCTTCCTCCTAATAAGTCCAAAGTTAGGTGTCATTGGGTGTACACAAACTGAAATCTCTTCTAGTTGCAAAAGGGTATACAGGCTTGGACTTTTTTGAGACTTTTTCTCCTGTTACTAAGATTACCTCTGTCCGCCTTCTTATTTCTTTGGTTGTGGTTTATCATTGGTCTTTATATCAACCTGATGTGAAGAATGTATTTCTTCATGGTGATCTAGTTGAGGAAGTATATATAGAGTTACCATTTGGTTTTGCTGCTAAGGGGGAGTTTGAGTTAGTCTGTAAACTAAAGAAATCATTATATGGGTTAAAACAACCTCCTTAAGCATGGTTTGGTAGGTCCAGCACTTTTATCACTGAGTTTGGTCTAATTCGCTTTGGTGCAGATCATTCAGTATTTTAGCGTCATTCATCTAATGGCAGAATTTGGCTACTAGTGTATGTAGATGACAATTGTTATCACAGGTGACGATACACAGGGCATTATTGATCTGAAGAGCTTCCTCCGAAGCAGATTTAGTATAAAGGATTTGGGTATGTCAAAATACTTCTTACGGATTGAAATTGTCAGGTCACGAATTGACATCTTTCTCTCTCAAAGAAAGTATATTCTTAATTTGTTTTCTGAGACTGGTATACGGTTCTAAACCTGTGCACACTTCAATGGATCCAAATACTAAGTTAGAAGCTGATAAGAGAGAGTTATTACATGAGTCTGGTCAATATCGCAAGTTAAGTGGAAAGTTAAATTATTTGACAGTTACAAGACCAGATATAGCATTTGCTACGAGTGTGGTTAGTCAGTTCTTAGAATCACCTCATTGTTGTCATTGGAGTACAGTTATCGAAATTCTAAGATATCTAAACGGTATACTTGGTAGAGGCCCATTATACAAAGACAATTGGCACATTTTAGTTCAGAGGTACAACCAATACAGAGTGGGCTAGATCACCATTAGATAAAAGGTCTACAATTGGATACTATATTTTTATTGGAGGTAATTTGGTGTCTTGAAAAAAAAGCAAATAGTAGTAACTCAATCAAGTATTGATTCAGAGTATAGAGATATGGCGCAAATGTCTTCAAATTGGATACAACATATGTTGATGGAGTTAGAAGTTCATTATTTATAACTAATAGAATTATTGTATGATAATCAAGCTATTATTCATATTGCTCCTAATCCAGTATCTCGTGAGAGAACTAAACACATTAAAGTTGATTGCCATTTTGCTTGATAGAAGATTTTACAAAATATGATTAAAACTAGTCATATGAAGTCTAAAGATAAACTTACAGATTTATTTACTAAAGTTTTAGGAGGATTTAGAGTGAAATCTATTTGTACCAAGCTTGGAACATATGAGATATATGTTCCGGTTTGAGGGAGAGTGTTAATGTATTAATGTATTTAGTCCAAGGGTAATTTAGTATGTATAGATTTTAAATATTTAGTATAAATATATACGTGGACTACCCAATTGGGTGTCTATGCATGCAATCTTAACAATTTACATATAAACCTTTTGTTAGGAAAATGATGCTGACTTGAAATTCTTTGAAATAATTATTTGAAATGATAGTGACTTGAAATAATACTGCATTCTTCTCATTAGGATTCTTTTGTACGTTGTCTTTTGTAAAAGCTTACTAGATGCAAAAAGTTTAGAACTTTGTTAAAATATTCTTTGATTAGCATATTGTATGTTCTCAATAACTAATGCCGGCTATTATCACCATTTCTTCCTTCATTCTCCTTGTCTACAAAAGATTAAATCCTCTCTCTACTGTTCTCCTCAACTGTTCCGAATACTACTGCAATCATCACTAATAACCTATGTAGGATGGGTACACTAACTGGGGTACTGTAATTGTTTATGCATATTACTTTGCAATTAGATATTACAACTTTCTGTTCACATTTCTTTGCTAACATGTAAACTGTAGGTAAAATTCCTTACTCTTTTGATATGGTTAGATATAAACATATTTGCATTGGAAGAATTAAAGAAATAGTTATCATTTTTGAGTGTGCTAGAAAATATATATATATTTATTTATTTATGATCCTGCCATTTCATGTAATGGTTTTTTTCGTGGAATATTGTTGTTGGTGTGTTCCCCATCCCCTATGTTCATGCTTTTCAACATGTGTGCTCTTGGTTGCCTGAACCAAGCTGTAATTCACTTCATTGCTTTGTTAAACAAATTACCCAATATTGTCCTTCATATTTCTGTTCTTTTAGGGGAAAAATAATAATAATAATGCTTTGTTTTGTAATTCTTACATTGTGTTTTGGTTTTGATTTTGATTTGTATTAGACATCATACCGAAGCTTTAGATTTGGCCTATTTACTAAAGAATACTATTTGTGTTTTGTCATTTTTATTTTATTTTTTCTGTAAAAGACTTGGACTTTAATCTATAATGCCATATGTTAAACGGCAGTTTGGATGTCTAGGGAGAACCTTTTTTTTTTCCTTTGATGTTTGTATAATAATATATACTGGTATAATTGCTGATTGAAGTGATACTGAAATTTGAAGAAATGTGCTTGGAATCTGCTAAAGAATTTTCTTCTTTATTTGTATAGATATTAATTCTCACTAGATATTGATTATTTAGTAAAATGCTTGATGGCCTTGAATAACATATTAAATTATGTAAATGTATTATTGTAAAAGTTTTTTTTCATAATATTTACCTAATTATGTACTTCTGTATTATACTTTTACTTCTGTATTGTAGTTTCAACTGTGGGGTTTGTGTCTACTTGCAAATCAATTGAAAAGGTTGTATATAGCGAGCATAATTCATCTTCAGATAAAAGTGATGAGTAAACCTAAATCTCTGCTCTACCAACTATTTTGAATTTAACCAATACCATTCATCTCATGTAATACCCTCACCTTCGGTATAAACGAAAATTTAAGGAGAAAGGAGATGTGTTACTATGATTAAAGGTTATGCCATGTTGTTGTGTTTTGTTTTAGGTGTTGGAGTTTTGTAT
>JAVXUM010000013.1:14417693-14429039 GCA_035590655.1 Pouteria glomerata | reverse complement strand
TTGAATGGGATAAGAAAAAATTTAATCTATTTTTCTAACAAATGATTTATCAAACCTAACTCATACAAATTTTTAGTGATAGTTTTAAATTTGAATATGTGAGTAATAATCACATTAAAAACAGATTGAGATAATTAAAGAATAATAAATAAACAAAAATTTAACACAACTTTTTAACTATTTTTAAAGAAAATTCTTTCTAAATAGATGAGGGGGCCAAAGTGTTAGGATTAATAAATGAAGGGAGTAAATTGAAAGTGTTAGGATTAATAGGTTATTATTTGAATATTGCAACTTGTTTAGTTGGTTTTAATTATGTAAATTGTGAAATTTTTATATGATAAATTGTACGAAAATCTATTAGAAGGGGGGATGAAATTGTTGTCTCCATCTAACCCCATAACAGTTTACATTGTCATTTATATATTAATTTTATTTATACAATAGTAAATGTATATAATATTATTTGATTTAAAATGTGTATTTTTTATTTTCAATAAATATTTTTAATACTATTTTAATTTGATAGATATTTTTTATTTTTAAACGGAGGCATGAACTTGAAACCCGCCGCTAATCAGAGAACCCCCTAACTGGGAGGAGAGTGGAGGCGAGGGTTGGAGATTGTTAAATTGGAATTAAGATAGAAAAGGAGATTCCTTTTATAATTGCCCCGTTTATGAATGAGCCACTTTTATCCTACCTTCTTACCTAAAATAAATAAATAAATAAATAAATTATTTTGTAATTTTGAAGTATTCTTCAAGTCAATTAAAATTATATCACGTAGGTGCATTTCAATAAAACTGAAATATTAGGATGGTTGATTTATTAAAATTATTTAAAATTTATTAATTTTTTTATACTTTCTTCTAATTAAATTTTATAACATATTATTTTTACATTAAATTTTTATATTTTTATTATATATATATACTTTCCATCCAAACATTCCCAATCTACGCAACACAATCTAAAGATTTTTATTTTTGTTTTACTGATAATTTTAACAAATATTATGAGAATACTGTTAAAAAAAAATTATTTTGATAAATACTGATGATGAAAACTATTATAATACATTTTGCATAAAGATAAGAAAGAAAAAATAAGATAAAAATGAATAATAAATAAAGTAAATTTTATTATATTGATAACATAAAATTTTATTATACAAAAAATACAACATCATACTATATTTTTAGATAAGAATATAAGAATAATAGATATACATGACGTAAGAAAGAAAAAAAGGTTTATATAATTTTTATATATATTATTCTTCCTTATCATCTTTTTTTATATATAATAAAATTTATAATTCACGTATATTTATTATTTGTTTTTTTTTATCAGTAAAAAAGTTTATTTTTATTTTACATTTATTCATATTTAAATGTATTCTTATTCTTTCTTACGTATACCTTTTATGTATATCTATTATTAAAATTTATTTTATCTATTATTCATTTTTATCTTTTTCTTTCTTTCTCATCTTCGTGTAAAATGTATTATAATAATAAAATTTATACTTTTATATCTATTATTCCTTCTTATCATCTTTTTTATAATAAAATTTAAAATTTATGTATACCTATTATTCTATCTTATCGGTTTTTTGGTAATAAAAAAATTATATTTCGTATGTATATATCTATTATTTATTATTATGAATCATTTATCTTCTTTCATTCTCATCTAGATATTGATATTTTCTTTAACATTAAATTTTTTTAATATATTTCTTTAATTTTTAACATGACAAAAAAATTAAAGAGATATATTAAAAATCTTAAAAGAATCTATTATTCAAAATAAATTAGAATTTTATTAATTAATTTGAAATATAAAAATAATAGATATACATGAAAACTTTCATGAATAAATACAAAATACTTATCACTTCGAGATAGTGGGGATGGGGAGTAAAGAAACGCGATCTCATATCACGGTTTCAGGAATCAACAAAAAAACGCGATCTCACATAGCAGTTTCAGGAGATCAGGTCAAGAAACGCGATCTTAGACCGCGGTTTCAGCATCTGACGAAATTACGATATCATTTCGCGTTTTCATCATCAGTATTTATCTAAATAGTTTTTTTATAACAGTATTTTTATAATATTTATTGAAATTAACAGTAAAATAAAAAAAAAAAAAAAATCGATCAAAGTCACTGAGACTTCTCTCCGTACCGTAGGTACCTACCTCACGCGTGGGGTGTGGTGCGAAGTTCACTGCCTACTTACCCCCAGCTACCCTTCTTCACAAAAAGAAAGCTATCGATTATTTCTTCTCCTTCTTGGTACTCTGCACAAACCCACACAATCAGTTTTCCAGTAATCTCGATTCCGATGAGAATGGGTCTCTCCGGAATCCTCACCGGATTGTTCCTCGTCTTGGCTTTGTACTGTGGAATCGATCCTTTCAAGCACAGTGCGATATCCGACTTCCCGGACTTCGAGGCGTACAAGGTCGACATGCCTGCGTGGTCGGAGGTTCCTTTGGAGAGAGACACCCAGAACTTGTTGCAGAAATCGGAGATTAAGTTTGTGAACCAGGTCCAGGGCCCGGAAAGTATGGCATTTGACCCGCTCGGCCGTGGACCCTACTCAGGCGTCGCCGACGGCCGGGTTTTGTTCTGGAATGGCCAGTCCTGGACCGATTTTGCTTATACTTCCCCTAATCGGTCAGTGTATTTACTAGTTTTATTACTGGTTTAGTTCTTAAGCGCCTGCTACTTTCTTTCAGCTGTCATGGTATTTGATTAATTTTCAGAAAATGTTATGTTGAAAGTGAAATTGAATGATTGGAGAGGTTGGATGATTGGGATGAGCAATATCATTTGATAATACATAAAATTGAATTGAATACAATATAAGATTAATTTTTTTATATAATATTATTTATTTAGTATTTGATTAGTTAGATGTGAAGTAAAATAAAATAAGGAGTGGAATGAGTCCATATGCACTCTAATTTATTGGACGCTGATTCGAGTTATTTATTTTGAATTCGAGCTCTAACACATTCGATGTTGGCTCGAGTTATTTATGCTAAATTCATATGTTCAAGTTCGGCTTGATAAAAAATAATTTAAACTTGATATCAATTAGTAAATAACTTGATTAAATTAGAAATTCTTTTAGTCTAAAAAATAATAAATAAAACACTATAAAAATATTATTAAAAATATAAAAATATTATAAAAACTATATATATTATTTTATTAAGTCAATTCGTTAGGTTTGGAACAGAATTTTTTTAAGATCAAGCTCGAGCTTAATTCTAAATGAGTAACAAATTGAGTTTGATTCAACCTCGTATTTAGTTACAAATTGAGCTCGAATCGAGTTCAAATAATTTAAAAAAAGTTCATTTTCATCTTTAAAATAAAAGGTATAATTTAACATAAAATATGATAAAAATAATTTAGCGAGAATCAAATTCAGGAATAGGGGTATATCATTTTACCCGTCTCATAAATTTAGGCGTCATTTGGTTTGTTTTTCTATTTTTGTTTTCAATTTTTGTCTTTTATTTTCTGTTTTGAGCTCATTTTTCATTTTGAATTTTTGAAAACAAGGAAAACAGTTTAAAGTGTATTTGGTTATTTGTATTTTCAAATTTTGTTTTAAAAAACAGAAAATAAATTTACATATAAAATGAAAAATGACAAAAATCATTTTTGAGTGCTTTTAACTCAAAATAAGAAAAACATAACATTTTTTGTTTCTATGTTTTTAAAATTTTTAGAACATAAAACACATAAAATAGAAAACAAAAAATTAAAAACAATAAATCAAACCAAATTTCACCTTAATAATTCAAAAACACGAAACTTATGAATCCCATAAAATTATAAACCCAATTCCATTCCCCAAATTCCGTAAACAAAACACTGCCTTAGAGTCTTACAGAGGTAAAGTTTTAGCTAAATTAGAGTACTTCTTGTTATTTTTAAACGACTGTTCCATCACAAGTGTTTTAACTCATTTTACTTAGGGGGTGTTGGGGGTAATGGCATTTGCTCAAAAACTTTGAAAATCTCTGAAAATCTCTAAAAGTTTCTCTCATTGTACGAATTAAGAATTCATAATTTATATCATTTTATTTCACTTTTTATCATATCAAACACCCCTTTAGTATTTTTTTTTGTTCGAGAATGGAATGATGTGACATGCAATTAGATGCCATTATCATATCACTTTAATTTTACTTTTTCTCTATAAAAGTTTTGGGCAAAAATATCTTTTACGAATATTTATGCAGGTATAATAGTTTGATAGAAAAATTAACTTATCAGCAATTTATTATATTTATTTATTTTAATTATTAGTTATTCTTACTCAATATTACTCAATTATTTTTGTTAAACATTATTTTTTTCAAATTTCTTTTTTTATTAGAAAAAAAAAATTCTTTAGAACGACTTTTAATGTACAAAAATTACCCCAAACAAGGTTTTTATTAGTAGGTTGGCTTTTTTTTTTTTTTTTATTTGGAAACTTTTGACTTTTTCATTGCCAATGTTGATTTACGATATATGGAATTCATTTAAATAAAAAAGATTATAATTTTAAAGTATTTTAATTAAATTACGCTTAAAATACATAGTTAAATTCATAATTTAGCATGACATTCTAAGTTATATGACAAACAAAAAGAATAATTAGAAACTTTAAGAATGATATATTGTTAGAATTTTTTTTAATGAAGCTTATATTTGTTAAAAGAATATGACACTTGAATTTATTTATTAAGTAATATGGTAATTTAAAATAAAATTATGAACAATTTGGGGAGGTAAGAAATGTTAAAAGTGTAGAATTTTGGAGTTTCTTTCATTGGATTTTCATTTTCTTTGACTTATATATAAGAAACACCTTACCTGTTTTCAAATGCATCAACACATTCCTTTCCAACTTTTTATAATTAAATTTTAGAGTAAATTACAAAAATTATCTCTACATTTTACTCTCGGTCTTACTTTTCTCCTACTAGATTTAATTGTGACAATCAAATTCCTTTACTTCCAGTAAAACAGTAATGTAATCCTTCTGTTTGCTGCTCTGTTAATTACAACCGTTATCATTTACATTTATTGAAAAAAAATTACAAACAAATATGTTTCAGAGCAAGACAACAAAAGTAGATGATAAAAAAAAGCGATTTTTTTTTTTTTAACTTGTAAGTGAATTCTCCAATTTTGAAGTATTTTTTATAATTATTTTACGAATACAAATAACATGGTTAAAAACTACCAAAATCAGAAACGAAAAAAAAATTAAATTTTGATAAAAATATTATAAAAAAAAAATAGCTTCTCCAATGTTACTAAAGAGAGCTAAAAGTTTAAATTTTATTGGAAAAGCTTTCTGACTGACAGTGTATTGTTAATTTCCTTGTCCCTGTGCTCAGCAAAGCTATTGTTTCTTGCAGTGCTTCTAATGAATTTTTACTCTGTTTTTCTTATTGTGCCAACATTTGATTTGGAATTCAGGACACAACTATGCGATCCGAAACCATCAGCTTTGAGCTACCTTGAGAATGAGCACATATGTGGCAGACCATTGGGACTTCGATTTGACAAGAGAACGGGTGATTTGTACATTGCAGATGCATATCTTGGGCTGATGAAGGTCGGCCCTGAAGGTGGGCTGGCAACATCACTGGCAACTGAGGCTGAAGGGGTCCCAATTAGATTCGCTAATGATCTTGACGTTGATGATGAAGGGAATGTCTATTTTACGGATAGTAGCACCAAATACCAAAGGCGGTACGTTTTCTAATGATATATATATATATTTATTTATTTTACGCTTTATTCCATCTTCAAATGCTTACAATGTATTATTAAACTGTTGAAATTAAGAAGTTCACAAAATATTGGAAAGACCCAAAAATTGAACTAATCAGACGTGACTTTTTATATTCTATATTAATTATATTTCAATCAGAATTTTTTTTAACTTTTATTTTTATTTTAAAATTAATTTTAACTTAACTAAATTAGGATATTTAGATCATTACAATCAAATCAAGGCCGTCCATCTATGCCTTGCAGTGCATTTCTTCATTGTAACCCTCTTGAACCTGAATATATTAACTACACATCCACTATTTAACTTTTTGATGTGGATTTTCATTATAGGCAGCTTTAAATAATATTTTGTTTCGTTGTATTTTTTACTTTTTACTCTTACTTTCCTTAAAAATGTAATTTTGTCCCCATTAATTTTATATCTTGGATCTACTCTTGATTCTCGTGTATTTTTAGTTATTTATTATATAAAGTCAGCCACTATACCATAGAATAATATTTTACTTGTATTGACCTAATTGAGATTTCATTAGGGTGATCGAATTTACTTCTATAAGATTATCGGTTCGTTTCTTTAAGATTTTGGATCCAATAAAGATTGGGTCGGGTTGTATAAATATTTATATGATTAATAAAGACTTTAAAGAGTAGGTATGTTTCACTTTTTTATTTGGACACGATTACTTAAAAATTAAAAATTTAAAAATTACATTCTTTATAACTCTTTTTTAACTTTAGATAACAAACAGTATTTTTGTCATCCTAGTTAACTTAAAATTTATCCCCGTCTTTTTCTATTAGTGGGCAGTTAGTACCTAATGTTAATATAGTCGGTGCATTATGCTAGTATAATATAAGATTTTATTGGAAGTTGAAAATTTTACTCATTCATCAGATTTGATAAAACAGAAGATACGTTGTTGCGTTGAGTTATTTTTTGTTTACAAAGTATTAGTGTTTTCATTCTGGAACTAAATATTCATAGCAGAAAATTAATCTAATCTAATTTATAATGACATCATTCCTTTTTTTGTCATGTTTATTGCTCTTCCCTCTCGTTTTCTTGCCACCAGCCATTATCTCTCTACAAAAAATTCTAAAATTTGCTCAAGTTTTTATTCTTTGTGCTAATATGTCATTGGCCAAAATTAAATTTTCGTCACAGACAAAAATTATTTTACTTATACAAATTTATTTATCAAATTTTCAAGTATTTTTTATAATTCAAATTTAACAATATGCATATATATTAAGTTATTTTTTTTCTGTTTATTTTAAATTTATTCTCTTCGGAAGGCTTGAAGGAAATATTTTGGCCCCTCCAATCATGAAATCTTAGCTTCGTCCTGCTTATCCTTTGAGTCCTTGTGAATCTGGCACACCTCGTGCAAATTCACTTAGGGGGTATTTGAAGTGGGAAAAAGTAAGATAAAATTAGATAAGTTGTGAGTTCGTAATTTATACAGTGAAATAAGTTTTAAAGATTTTTAAAAATTTTCAGAGATTTTTAAAATTTTTTTTTTGTTTTTTGACAAACTAAACAGTGCCTTAACAGAAAAAACTATGAAAGAAAGTACACTGTTTGTGTCGAAGAATTTTGGCATAAACAGTATGTAATGGACATATTTCAACTAAAAATTTAAGTACCATGCTATATTAGTCACACATTAGCTATTTAAATATTTGATACAGATTCTCATAATGAGCAGGTCCAAATAATATTTTGTTGTGCTGTATTTGTACTTTTTACTCCTACTTGCTTTAAAAATGTATTTTTGCCTCCACTGATTATATATCATGAATTCACCTTTGATTCTTATGTGCACTTTTAATTGTTTATTATTATATAAAGTCAGCTATTATACTGTGGAATGATATTTTACTTGAATTGACCTAATTAAGATTTCATTAGGTTGATCCAATTTAATTCTATAAGATTATCGATTCGTTTTCGTTCTAAGTTTTTGGATCCAATAAAAATTAGGTTGGATTGGATAGATATCTATATAATTAATAAAGACTTAAAGAGTTGGTGTGTGTCACTTTTATTTGGACAAGATTACCCAAAAATTAAAAATTTAAAAGTTACACTCTTTATAACTCTTTTTTAACTTTAAATAACAAACAATATTTTTATCGTCCTAACTTAGAATTTGTCTATGTTTTTCTCTATTAATGAGTTTATTTTAGTGAACAATTAGTACATACATAGTGGGTGCATTACTTTAGTATAACTATAAGATTCCATTAGCAATTGAAAATTTTATTCAATCATATTTGATGAAATAGAAGATACGTTGTTGAGTTGAGTTGAGTTGAGTTGAGTTATTTAGTTTTTAATGAGTATTAATGTTTTTATTCTGGAACTACAAATTCATAGTAGGAAATTATTCTGATCTAATCTACAATGACATCATCGTTCTTTTAGCTATGTTTAGTTTATTTGCAAGGGAAACTGGATCAAGTAGACGCACTACATTGTTGTTATACTCTGTTTAAGGAAGAAAATTTAGCAAAAAATAAATAAATTACAATGACGGCGTGCTTCATTCCTTGAGCATTTATGTACCTTTAAAATGAAACTTAATTAGCAATTTACTGAAACTCATTATTGAAAAGATTTTGCTTCTTCAGATTGGCTACTGAAGCTCTAATTAGATTCAATTTGTGACAAGCTTTTAAGCATTTTCACATGATTTAACTTACCAGTCCACTTATTTGACATGCATGCTCCACTCTGACTAAGTAATTAGGTTTATGTTCCGGGGAACTTGAACTGATTTACATGCTGCATTTTTATTAGGGTAAAACAGATTTTGCATTTTTGAACTTTTCACTAAATTCTATATTGCAGTTTGATGTTTTGATTGTAATAAATAAGAACTTGAGAATTTAATTTGCATAATGTTAAATCTGTCTTACCATTCAATTCATATTTGTAATTTTGTATTTACTATTTTACTCATCGATTGATGGAGACAAGTGCATTGTGGGGATGTTAATGAAACGGGTATTAAGAAGGTACCATAAATGAGAGAAGTGCATTTAAATAGGGATGTTAATTGCACGGGTACAAGAAGGCACTATAATAAGATTGTAACGAGTTTGAAATTGAAATTTAATTCCAGGGCAGAGTCAGGAAATTGTATGTGAGTGGACATTAAGTATAAGACACAAATAATTGGTGGGGTACCATAGGAGGAATAAACAAAGAGTTTAACCATCGAAAAGGAGAAGAAAGAGAGAAAAAAGGGTCAAAATGGGGGTTAGATATTTTTAGTTGTATTAGGAAGATTAGGTACAATTGCATTGATTTTATTAGGTTAAAATTTGTTTCTTTCATTGGCTGGACATAATTGGTATTGAGTTGTTTTTTTTTTAGGGTGGGTACAAGTGGTATTGGGTTAAAAAGTTTTTTTCTTTTTCTTTTTTGGTGGGCACAATTGAGCATATAAGATAATATGAAAAAATGGTATAAATTTTTTTTTTTTCGAGAGGGCACGTGCTCCTGAGCCAACATTGGCTGCGCCCCTGTTCATTCCCGTATGGGTTTAAAATGAGTTTGAAATTCAATACCTAATACCCATTGTACTTATAGTAGCGTACCCACTAAATATCGGTCGAATATAGTATAGTATATTATACATATTTAAACAATTACAATTTTGTTCCTAAAGGGTCCAAAATGTAGCATTTTTATTGTGAACAGCATTTGTTTGATCATTGCTCTAGTTCTTACCAGGCAGCCGTTTTCAGGAACTTCATGCAGTTAGTTTTCTCCGCTGAACATAGTGGTAGAGTTCTGAAATATAATCCTAGCACCAAGGAAACCAGAGTCCTTCTTCGGAATCTTCAATTTCCTAATGGCTTGTCTCTGAGCAAGGATGGCTCATTCTTCGTATTTTGCGAAGGGGCCATTGGCAGGTAAATTTTTCTGCTTAATTCCACTTGCACTGGCAGTAGTAAGGATATGGTAGTGCCCAATAAATCGTCTAACAATTTCCCCTGTTCAATATCTTATTGTTACTTTGCCTACTCTACCTCGCACGTGTTTCCCTACACACGTGCACTACTTTTACACACCCTATTTGAAATGGGAGGTTTGATTTTATTTGGCAAAAATTTGTATCGATTTTTATGTTTGAAAGCAAAATAAGATTTTATGAGTTTTTATGTCATTTGAAATCCAATCCAAAATAATAAAATCTAATGAGAATCATTTTTTTTTTCTTAAATCATTTAAGCGAGGAAATAAATTCACTTTTATATATCATATTTATCATATTTTTCCTTTTCAACTGACGGGGTCAAATTTAGTATTTTTGTTATATCAATTTAATTCAATTATTAAACACAATTTTATTTATCAAATCAATTTTTACTTTAAAATTAAATTAATTCTAATAGAGAAATATTTTCAAAGAGAGTACTAATTGGCGGGTTAAGTAATACTATAAGGACAATACATAAAATTATATTAGAATGAGATTGTAATTTTTGATATATAGTCATAGTGAAATTGGTGGTGAAGTACAATAATACTAAGACACCTATTGGTGTGCTCTAAAAAACAAAAAAAAAAAAAAATTTGAAAATCTCTAAAAATTATTCACTTTTTATCTCACTACACGAATTACGAACTCAAGACTTATCTCATTTTATCTCACTTTTTATTATTTCAAACACACCCTAAGTATAGCTAATCATATTTTTTTGTGTAAGATTATTTTTTGATATTAGATTGATGAGATATAAAATAAGATATGAAATATGATTTGACATAAAAGTGGACAAAAGATAATTTTAAATTTTTAAATTTTGAAAAAAACTAATCTTGTAAATAAAAATATACCATACCACTCTCACTTTATGTTGTAGATACCCTAAATGAGAAGTGTAGCATTCTAACCGCTAGAGTAATTTACTTGGTCAAACATAAAATGAGATCAGTCTCCCGAATTGAAAATCTATTCTCTCGTCCATCCCATAATTAAAAAGAGCCATTATCTATTGGATAGCTATTTTCTTTTGTCTTGTAATCTAACAACACTAGTTGTTCTCTAATTTTTATTTTTAAATTTTTGGCCACTTAGCTTCCCTTAGATTTATATATATTAGACGCGGGCGTACACGCTATCAAACCAAACCAAACCAAATTAAACCAAGTCTTTTCTCATCAGGAGGGGTTGGCTATATGGATTTGACGACGCCAATCAAATCTATTTAGGGCCATGTCCTTCGTTAGATCTATGTAGGTAAATATCATGTTTAATAGTTTTTTTCCAATTACTCTTGGGTCTCCCTCTCCCTCTCCTACTCCTACTCCTACTCCTGACAATCTCTATACTTCACACCTTTTAACAGGTGCCCGTTAAACGCCTTCTAATATGACCGAACCATCTTAATCGATTTTCTCTCATTTTATCTTCAAGCGGTGCTATTCCTACTTTACCTCTAATCTCTTCGTTCCTAATCCTATCTCTCCTTGTGATCCTGTACATGCATCTTAGTATTCTCATCTCC
>JAVXUM010000013.1:14399646-14412570 GCA_035590655.1 Pouteria glomerata | reverse complement strand
GCTATTCCTACTTTACCTCTAATCTCTTCGTTCCTAATCCTATCTCTCCTTGTGATCCTGCACATTCATCTTAGTATTCTCATCTCCGCAACTGCCATTTTCTGAACATGATTATATTTTACTGCCCAACACTCTGATCCATACAACAATACTGGTCTTACCGCCACCTTATAATACTTTCCATTAACCTTGAGGGGGACTTTCCGATCACACAAGAGCCATGAAGCACTCCTCTATTTGGTATACTGGGCTTGAATTCCATGACTTACATCAATATCAATTCCTCTATCCTGTTGTATCATAGATCCAAGGTATCTAAATTTTTTTTTCTCTACAATCTTTTGAGTGCCCAAACTTACTTCTATACTACCAGTTGTCCTACTTTGACTAAACTTGCATTTTATATATTCTGTTTTGTATTGACTTAGTCTCAAACCTTTTGTCTCTAACGTTTTCTGCCACAATTCTAGCTTAGCATTTACTCCTCGCGTCTCATCTACTAAAATAATTCCATATGCAAATAGCATACACCACAGCACCTCATCTTGAATATATCTAGTAATCTCGTCTATAATTAGGGCAAACGAGTACGGGCTTAACGCTGAGCCTTTGTGTAGACCAATCGTGATGGGAAACTCCTTAGTCTCTCCATCAATCGTCCGTATAGATATTTCGACTCTATCACACATGTCCTTTATTGCCTCAATATATGCGACACACACTCCTTTCTTTTCCAATACTCTTTATAAAATCTCCCTAGAGACCCTATCATAGATCTTCTCTAAATAAATGAACATCATATGTAAATCATTTTGACATTCTCTATATTGTTCTATTAACCTCCTTAGGAGAAAGATAACCTCCATGGTTGATCTCTCAGACATAAAATTAAATTAATTCTTTGAAATGTTAGTTGTGTTTCTTAATCTTCTCTCAATAACTCTCTCTCATAATTTCATCATATGGCTTATCAATTTAATCCCTCAGTAGTTCGCACAATTCTAAATATCTTTTTTGTTCTTGTATATGGGTATAAGAATACTTTTCCTCCATGCATCAAGCATCTTCTTACTTTTTAGCACTACATTAAAAAGTTTTGTTAACCAACTTATGACATCCTCCCCCAAGCACCTCCAAACCTCTAGAGGGATACCATTTGACCCAATTGCTTTCCCGTTTTTCATTCTTTTCAATACTTCTTTTACTTCTTCCCTACTGATTCTCCTATAGCACATATGATTCAATGTTTTCCTAGAAGAGGTAGGCTGTCCCAATTGTATGTCATTATTGCTGCTTTCGTTAAATAACTTGTAGAAGTAGCTCTTCTAGTGCTCATTTATCTCCTCTTCCTTTACTAATACCTTTTCAATCTTTAATGTATTTAATTTGGTTTAAGTCCTTAGTCTGCATATCTCTACCTTTAGTAAGCTTGAATATCTCTCTTTTGCCTTCCTTAGTGTTAAGTCGCCTATATAACTCCTCAAATGCCTTTGCCTTGGCTTCACTAATTATCTTTTTGGTTTCTCATTTTGCTTTCTTATACCTCTCTAAATTCACTTCATTTCGATCATTTTGCTAAAATTTAAAGCACTCTCTTTTAACTCTTATCTTATCTTGGACAGCCTCACTCTACCACTAAGTCTCTTTCTGTGCGGGGGCACCCTTTTAGATTCTCCTAAGACTTCTTTCCCTACCCTCCTAATACACTCTGTTACCTTATTACACATAGTATTTACATTCTCATTTATCGTCCAAACGTCTTCTTCCAGTACTCTTTCCCTTAATGTTAGTAGTTTATCACCTTTCAAGTTTCACCATTTACTCCTTGAGCATCTATACAATTTCTTTCTTCTAGTCCACCTTTAGAGCTGTACATCTATGATCAACAATCTATATTGGGAAGTCAAGCTCTCTTCTAATATAACCTTGCAATCTTTACAAGTTAGCCAATCTCTTTTCCTAGTTAAGAAGAAGTCAAACTGTGTTCTTGAGGAGCCACTCTTATAAGTCATCAAATATTCCTCTCTCTCTTTCTAAAAAGGTGTTAGTCACCATGAAGTTATAAGCTACTGCAAATTCCAAAATATTCTTCCCTTCTTCATTTCTACTACTATGTCTATATTCCCCATATACTTTTATGTATCCATTTATATTGCATCCTACATGACCGTTCAAGTCTGCTCCTATGAAGACCATCTCTCCTCGAGGTATCTCTAATAGCAATCTTTCCAAGTCTTTCTAAAACTTCTCTTTATGTCCATCTCCTAAGCCCACCTTGGGGGCGTAAGCGCTAATTACGTTCGCTATCTATTCTCCTAACACTAACTTAATGGCAATAATTCTATCAATGCATCGCTTTACGTTAACTATATCTTCCTTTCGGTCCTTGCTTATCACTATGCCGACCACATTTCTCGATCTATTAAGTCTCGTATACCATAACTTATACAAAGTCCTCTCAACCTCTTTAACTTTCTATCCCATCTACTTTGTCTCTTGCAAGCAAGTAATTTCGATTCATCTCTTTTCTATTGTATCTATCACTTCTATAAGTTTCTCAATTAGGCTCCCAATGTTCCAAATACCTAATCTCAACTTTCTATTTTGGACTAACTTCTTTACCTTTCTCATTCGTCTAAGAAAGTGTGAGTACTCTTGCCTATTTAACACTGCACTTGAGCTCCGATGCAGCAGTCCTTATTTATTTATCACTGTATTCAGACTATCCAGTGCGTCGCTAAATAGGGTAGCGCCGATGCACACACTACATGTGAATATATATTTTTTTTGTCTTACTAATAAAATTTTTGAAAAATAAAAATTTCTCAAATAATAATTAACAGGCAGTTAAGACTATTTAAATAAATAATACATAATTAAGGAGTATTAAAAGAAAATAAAAAAAAAATTACAAATTAGTAGGTAGTTAAAGGATATTTTAGATAAATAAAAATATAAGTAGGTGAAATTACATAACTATGCAATAGTTATGAAAAATTACTTTTTAATGCCTATAGTTGGTTACAGGAAATTAAAGGATATTAAGGAAAAAAAAAGGCTTCACAAAAGAAATTGATTCACATTAAAAAAAAAAAAAAAAAAAAATGTTTAACCAAATTTTGTTATTTGTTCTATAACAATATGGATATAGTAACAGTTGCAGCCCTCAGATCTTGTTTTTTCTGTTTCTTATCCTATAACCCTTTCAGGCTCACCATATAGGAAGAATATATACCCAAATGAGGCGGCATTGTCCCTCTTATTTAAAAAATTATATTAAAATTTTATTAATTTTATAATTCTTTCTTATAAATTATATACTTTTTAACTATTTTATCTCCACTCTATTTTTATTTTTGCTCTTACTTAACTTAAAAAAGTATTTTGTCTCGACTGATTATAAATTCTAAATTTATATACATATATATGTACGTGCAAGGATAGTACATACTCTTAAGTGTGCCCACTAAAAATATGACCGATAATTGAAAGCAGTTATTGAATCATTTATGATGACAAAATTACCGTTATAGTTTAAAGTTAATTAAAATTCTATGTGATGTAATTTTATACAACTTTTGAAGTAATTGTATCTTGTTGAAAATAGAACATTGTGATTAAAGCGAAATCCACTAACCATTTGATTTTCCTATTAATATCGTGTGTGTGTGTATATGTATTTCCATACCTCAATGAAATGTTAGATGCCGTCCTACTCCCCTTCACCCCCTTCATCCTGTACAACTCATTTTCTCCTCTAATTCTTCTTTTCCCTTCAAATATATATGAAAGGAAAATATAGAAATGGCTTAATTAGACAATTGAGATCATTTTGTGGTTAAGAGTACAAGTCGCTTCTACTTATAAAAGGGACTAATACTTGAGCTCAAGGTTTTAACTAAATTATCCTGTAAGAGCAGAGTGGTACCAAAATTTTTGTTAAAGGGGGAACAATTTGATGCTTGTGGGGGGTGTGATTGAGAAATCATATATAATAAGGTAGTTAGGATTGTGAATAAAAAGAAAAAGTAAAAGGGCATGAGTCTTTAGAAATTAAAAGGGGAATTTAAATTTTTTTCTTAAATTACACTAGATCATCAAAAATTTTTCGAAACTATCCTCCACTACACATAGACTAATAAACACTAGAGTAATAGAATGTAGAATTTCTGAGTAGTGGCTTAATAATATATTTTTAGAAACGATATCTAAAACGTAATGCTTAATGAATCAAATAATCTAAAATACTAGTTTTGTTAGAAAACAGACACGCAATCTTGGATCACACAATCATACAAGACAAAGTATAGAAAAGAGAAGAAAAAACGAAGACAAAAAATTTACATGGTTCGACTATAAAATTTACGTCCACAGGCAAGATACAAGAGAAAATTCTATTATGATGAAAGAAAGATACAATGTGCCGTATAGTTTCTTCAAGAATCAAGAAAAACTCTAAAACCCTAATTCCAAAATATGAATATATGTACGTTATCCGCAACCACTACAGACCTCTAAGAAATATTCATATGGGTCGTACCGCGGGACTTTCAGATCGAATCATAATTTCAGGATTAAGAATACAAGTCTCAATAACAAGTTTCAGTAATGAAACCATCTTTGTCCAAATATTCTGATTAATATTGCTAAATTTATTAGTTTTATTATGTTGAAGAGCATATGAGAAGGATAAACTGGAAAAACCTGGATCAATATTTAAATATATAGGGGCACATGCCTTCACTCCAAATATATACACATATATATAGCCGAGTATATTGTTATGGGTATTGTAGACAAAAAAAAAATAATAATAATAATAATAATGAAGGGGAAAAATTAGGAATAAAAAATGAAATGAAAAACATTAACATTATGTCATTTCTTGGTTGGATCAAGAACTAATAATAATATAATGAACAAATATTTGTTAAAAAAAAATCTACCTTATTTATTTTATTCGCTTTCCATCTTTCGTTAACAAATCTTTATTCCAAGCACGTCGAGTATCATATGGTAACCATATCAAAGGCTGACCGAAATAATGCCTAATAAGAACAATTGTGCTTATTGATTTGAAAAATTACATTCAAGACTCCATTGTATTTTTTTCCCACTTCCTTAGAAACTTTCACTTTGCAGAATCGTTTTTCACTTTTGTCTCCAGACCTTAAAATTATAGTTTTGCTACCCATTGTCACAAATCCTGAATCTTCTCTGTTCCATGGTATGTGTATAATTTACTCGTCTTGCTGATGCAGATTACGGAGGTATTGGTTGAAAGGTGAAAAAGCAGGAACTTCAGAAGTTATGGCCATTTTGCCTGGATTTCCGGACAACGTGAGAACAAATGAAAAGGGTGAGTTTTGGGTAGCACTCCATTGTCGTCGCAACACTTATACTCACTTTTGCGCTTCACACCCAAAAGTTCGAAAATTCCTGCTAAAGCTTCCAATTTCGGCAAAGATTCAATTCATGCTCCATATAGGGGGATGGCCCCATGCATTGGTTGTGAAGTACAGCCCAGAGGGAAAGCTATTACAAATACTTGAAGACAGTGAAGGTAAGGTAGTTAGAGCAATTAGTGAAGTCGAGGAGAAGGATGGGAAGCTGTGGATGGGTAGTGTCTTGATGCCTTTTGTTGCAGTTTACAATTTATCATCGGCTTAAGGACCATCCTCCCCCCACCGTAACAAATTTTTTTTTTTTTTTTTTTTTTTTTTCAAATTTCAATTTGTCATGTTAGACTTTACTCTAAACCTAATTTTAAAAGTTTATTTTTTTTTTTTTAGTAACAATTAAGGAAATAAATTTTTAATTAGTTACAATATATGTCCCTTATTGATTATTTTGTACCCGAAAGTTGGACAATTATCGATGAAAGTATAGGAGATGCCCCCATTGAATGGAAATATTTTACATTGATGGTATTAATTTTTTATTATTTTTAATACATAATTTAAAGAAATGCCCTGAACTTAAATTTGTCCCTTATTAAATTTATTATTATTGTTTTATCATTAAATTCACCTTACTCTTCCTCTTCTTAATGTATCTAACTCACCTAACTCTTACTCTTCTTAATCTTACCTCCTCTTGTTTCTACACCCCTCTCTCTCTCCCTCTCTCTCACAAGCCTTTGCTTTTTTTTTTTTTTTTTTTATTCCTTTATTTGTTTTCCACATCTCTCTTCCGTCCCTTAAATGATCTAATCTTCTCAAATCAAAACACCATTTTGGTGTATTTTTAAGCTATTTTTTTGATTAACAACATTTATCTCAAAAATCAAGATTCATTCTCTTTTCCTTAAAAACAAGCTAAGATTTTATATTTAAACTATTATTTAATTTTCATTCAATATTTAGGTATTTTAATGATTTATTTTATTTTTCATATAATTCATGTTTAGTTTAATAATATGAGCTTATATGTTTTATTTTACTCTGATTATTTGCTGCATTGTTGATTTATATAAGTTTAAAATTTTATTGATAAGATTGGGTATATTTTACTTTTGCTCCCACTCAGCAGTTTTTTTTACTAGATAAATTTTGGACCAAAAAAGAATTAGTCTAACCAATCCCTTGAACAGGCCAATCCTAACCAACACTTTATAAGGTCTTTAGTTTATTGAGTTTTAATTTACAGCTCAGGGCATTCTGTAATTTTAACTCTATCCCTAGTTTCATTGACCCATCCAATCCCCTTGGTAGGTCATCAAATTAGAGGACATACTCATTAGGATGTATGCCCTAAAATCATTTATTAGATGATATATTAATTTTATTTTAATAAAAAAATTTTATTTAGTTTATTTGAAGTTTTTTTATTTTGTATGAATGCATGTATTTAACGTGATGAATGTAAATTTTGACTCATTAAGGAATTTAATTTATGTGTTTGAAAGTATTTCATGTGCAGGAGATACGGATATAAGTATTAATCAACTTAGATTTGTTCATAGTCAATGATAAGATGAGGACATCTCAACTGAAAGATTATGACATTTTAAACATTTATTTGATAAAATGATTTATCTCAGTTATTAGAATAGTAAACTCTGAATTTAAAATGTTAGTGTAAAAGACACTGAATAATACAATAATGAGAAATATATCTGAGCTATGCTATCTGCATCAATGTAATTATTGTGCTTGTTCTAAACAATTATCCTAAATCTTGAGAAAATGATGGACATTATTTTATGTAATAATGATTTTAATTCATCGAAAGTGATACTGATTACCATTAATCCAACACTTTAATATTTTAGAAATTCATTGCATAAAATTAGGAAACATCCACTATCTAGAAAGAATTCAAAATTACATTTGAGATAGGGATATTATTCATATTAAGAATATTTACTAATCGCTAAATCTAGATCTGGTTGTCATATGTTATTGAGATGGTAACCAATATAAGATGATTAGAATAATAGTTTTTGAAATATAAAAAAAAAAAAAAAAAGTATTAATTAAAACTAGATAATTTCTTAATTCTAATTGTCTCAATATCTAGTGAAGATGCTTAATTATAAAATTAAAGAATGAACAAGGTGTTTTATAAGATTATTTCAGTAGACTGGGGTTAGAGTTCAGTTATACCTTTTTAGTGAAGTAAGGTATAATTATTAAGGAATGTATTTGTAATTATGATATAATTATGGATAATTTCTTAATTAGCCAACTTAAATTTATTTACACTCAGGTCCCTACTCCTACTTACATAAAAAAAATAGTCTTTTTAGTTGTTCACACAACCCTAGATATCAGAAAAGTTCTAAAAGGATCCTGATAGAAGAAGAAGTAGAAGACTTGGGAGACTTAACTGCCTAGAAAGAAAATTCTTTAACAAATCACGATCAAATCAAGAAATATCAAAAGGTCGGTTTTGATTATTGTTTTTTAATTCTTTTTTTTTTTTTTTTTTTTTGAACAAAATGATGTAACAAAATTATATTCTTTCATGCATAATTGATTAAAAAATTTTTTGAAAACCTATTCTACTACATTCCAGACTCCAACAATATTGTTTACAGATCCGCCTTTTAGTCTAATTTAAGAATTATTTTTCTTTTGCAGCTGAATATTGTAAAGAGAGAAATAAATAAATAAATGCATACTACATATATTTTATATTCAACTCAGATGATATCTCTCAATCAAGTTCCGTAAATAATATTAATTAAAAAGAGAGAGAGAGGGGGGAGAGGGAGGAAACTATCCCAATACAATAAACTAAACAAAGATTGCCCATGCAACCACTTCAAGTAAATAACGAAACACAATTTAGAATCTTATCGAATGTGTCTAACCGTAATCATGATATGTGTGAAGATATTGAGAAAAAAATATGATGTTTTAACATTAAAGCTTTGAAAAAATTAAAAATTGGTATCAATGTTGCTAAAATTTTAATTTAAATTTTAAAATTTTACAATCTTAGAACAAGAAAACCCATTTGATTTTACGTAATTTTAATAAGAGTAAAATGGGTAAAATTATAATTTTAGAATATAAAATTAGTAAAATTTTAATTTTATAAGTGATTTTATTAATTTAAAAATTAATTAATTTTTATGTAATTTCGTCAAATAAAGTTGACTTTTATATTTTTTAAGTGATAAGGCACAACTATTTCACTTGTTACTTTTTTCTGGTAAATTTTTTTTTATTGTATAACACTATCATTTACAATATTTTACTATTTGAGGATTACATGCATTGTTTCACCAAGTTAACTATTATAAACTAAATTTAGCAAGTAACATAAAAACCAAAAGGTCTATAATAAAGTATTACAAATATATTTTAACTATTACCAAAAAATTAAGATGGAATGAAGTTGGTACTTTAATTTTAATTATATAAATCACACCAAATACTTTAAAATTTTCAATTGTGTAATTGAATAAAAAGAGTAAAACAAGATATAAAATCTTTTGTGAAATTTGTTTAAGATTTGTTTTGTTGGCATGAGTAAACTTTTTTGTATGTCATTGTTTTTTATGCATATCTTTGTTCTTTTTTTCTTATTAATCATATTTTTTACTTATAAAAAAAAAAGGTCTAAATGAAGAATTCTAGAAAAATAAAATTATGTTTACATATCATAGGCATTGAACAAAATTCTACTATTTTGTGATTCGATTTTACGATACGATTTTTTAGAACTATTAATTTTAAATAAAATCTCAATGTGATTCGATTTTACGATACGATTTTTTAGAACTTCTATTAATTTTAAATAAAATCTCAATTTTAACACCGTTAATTGGTATGAGCATCCATATTTTAACCAAGAGACGAACCCAGAGAAGCCACCAACTCAAAGAAGAAATGTTGCGCCTTTGCATGGCCCAGGAGTCCACTCGGAGAATGAAACTAACTAATCTGACCAACCATTTGAAGTGAAGATCACTATTTACCTTTCGAAATTATCTGACTCCTACACAGTCGAAAAGTGCTTGGAATTAGCTTCATTGACGGTACAGATACCTCTAGCCTAAAAAATAATGAGGTAAAAAAATTTAAAAGTTAACAAAACTAAAATTTTTTAGAATTTGAAGTATAAAAAGTCATTTTGCAAAAATGATTAAACGTTTGTATTTAATTTGATATAAAATTTTTAAAAATTATATAAAGTAACATATAACACAGTTTTAATTGATATTTATGATAAATTTTAAAATTTTGCAAAATTTTTTAGTATAAATATTAGTTCAGCTTCTTAAAAAATCCGTTAAAATAATCCGTTAAAATTGATTAGAACGCGCTATAATAATTTCTTACAATGAATTTTCACAAATTTTTTAAAAAAATTAGAATATTTTAAAGTTCAAAAAAGTTGATACTGTCAAAATTTTTTAAAATTTTTTAAAATTTTCTGAACCTCCAAACGCCCCAATATATACATCTAATGTCATCAAAAAAATGGATACAAAAATTGCTACTTGAGTTTGAAAAGAAAAAAAAAAAAATTTAACTTTTCTTATAGCTAACTACTAAAAAATATATTTTTTTTTTGTATTTGTGAAGAAAAAAAAAACCAAGTTTATAGTTTCTAAATTTTTTTCTAATGTAGGACGCGATGTAGATGGATAGATAAGAGTACATGGGGGATATAAATACGGTAATAGAAATGAGGAAGGAAATGATATTTTGGAGTTTGCAGTGTATTATGGTCTCATGGTGACTAACACATTTTTTAAAAAAAAGAGAAGAACATTTGGTGACTTATAAGAGTGGCTCCTCAATGACACAATTTAACTTCTTCTTAACTAGGAAAAAAGACCGCCTAACTTATAAAGATTGCAAAATTATACCGGAAGAGAGCTTGATTTCCCAACATAGGTTGTTAATCATAGATGTGCAAGTCTAAAGGTGGAATAGTAGAAGGAAAAGGAATAGATGCATTAGGACTAAATGATAGAACTTGAAATATGATAAGTTATTAACACTAAGGGAAATAGTACTAGATGAAAACGTTTAGGCAGTAAATGAGAGTGCAAATACTATGTGGAATAAGGTAACAGAGTGTATTAAGAGAGTAGGGAAAGAAGTCTTAGGAGAATCCAAAGAGAGTGCTCCGTCACAGAAAGATGATTGGTGGTGGAGTGAGGCCGTCCAAGACAAGATAAGAGTTAAAAGAGAATGCTTTAAATCTTGGCAAAATGATCGAAATGAAGTGAACTTGAAGATGTATAAGGAAATTAAACGAGAAACCAAAATGATAGTAAGTGAGGTCAAGGCAAAGGCATTTGAGGAATTATATAGGCGACTTGACACTAAAGAAGACGAAAGAGAGATATTCAAACTTGCTAAAACCAGAGATAGGCAGACCAAGAACTTGAACCAAGTTAAATACATTAAGGATGAGGATGAAAAGATATTAGTAAAGGAAGAGGAGATAAAGTAGCGTTGGAAGAACTACTTTTACAAGTTATTTAACGAAAGCAGTAATAGTGACATACAATTGAGGCAACTTAAGAATTGAATCATATGTGCTATAAGAGAATCAATAAAGAAGAAGTAAAAGAAGTATTGAAAATGATGAAAAATGAAAAAGCGATTGAGCCAAAAGGTATCCTTATTGAGGTTTGGAGGTGCCTGGAGGAGGATGACATAAATTGGTTGACAAAACTTTTTAATATAGTGTTAAAAAACAAGAAGATGCCTAATGCATAGAGGAAAAGTATTCTTATACCTATATACAAGAACAAAAGAAATATTCAGAACTGTGCGAACTACCAAGAAATTAAATTGATAAGTCATACCAAGAAATTATGGGAGAGAGTTATTGAAAGAAGATTAAGAAAGACAATAAACGTTTCAGATAATCAATTTAGTTTCATGCCAAAAAGATCAACCATGGAAGTTATCTTCCTCCTAAGGAGGTTAATGGAACAGCATAAAGAAGGTAAAAAAGATTTACTTATGATATTCATTGATTTGGAGAAGGCTTATGATACGGTTCCTAAAGAGATTTTATGGAGAGTATTGGAAAAGAAAGGAGTGTGTGTTGCATATATTGAGGCAATAAATGACATATATGATAGAGCTGGGACATATATACGGACAGTTGACGGAGAGACTAAAGAATCCCCTATTACGATTGGTTTACACCAAGGCTCAGCATTAAGCCCATACTTGTTTGTCCTAGTTATAGATGATATTACTAGACATGTTCAGGATAAAGTGTCATGGTGTATGTTATTTGCAGATGATATTATTTTGGTAGATGAGATGAGAGAAAGAGTGAATGTCACGTTAAAATTGTAGCGAGAAACATTAGAGACAAAAAAGTTGAGACTAAGTCGTTACAAGATGGAATATATGAAATGTAAGTTTAGTCAAAATGGGACTGCTAGCAGTATAGAAGTAAGTTTGAACACTCAAAACATTGTTGAAAAAAAAAAACTTTAGATACCTTGGATCTATGGTTCAACGAGATGAAGGAATTGACACAGATATAAGTCATAAGATTCAGGCTAGGTGGATCAAATGACGGAGTACTTCAGGTGTCTTGTGTTATCGAAAAATTCCCCTCAAGGTAAAAGAAAATTATTATAAAATGGCAGTAAGACGAGCATTATTATATGAATCGAAGTGTTGGACAGTAATGCATAATCATGTTTAAAAGATGGCAGTTGCAAAAATAAGAATGTTAAGATTAATGTGCGAAATAACAAGGATAGATAGGATTAAAAACGAGGAGATTAGAAACAAAATAAGAATAGCACTCATTGAAGATCAAATAAGAGAGAATCAACTAAGATGGTTCAGTCATGTTAGAAGACGTCCAACGAAAGCACCGATTAAAATGTATGAAAGTATAGAGATTGCCAGGAATATGAAAGAGAGAGAAAAACCCAAGAGCTATTGAAAAGAAATTATTAAATATAACCTTACCTACATAAATTTAATGAAAAATATGACCCTCCATAGATTTGATTAGCGTTATCAAATTCATATAACCGACCTCACCTAGTGATAAAAAACTTAGTTTGATTTGATTTGATTTGCTTCTAATTTTTTTGTTAATTCAATATGTTTTGCCCTTCAAAGTTCAAAAAAAAAAATTAAAATATAGTAGAGTAAATTTCATTATTTAAAAGAAAAAAAAATTAAAAATCCTAATAGCTGAATGCTCCCAAACGCAACCTTAGCATCAGCAATAGGTCTTAAATGTATGCATCTCAGAATCTTCAGGGTCATGGGCTCAAGACCTATTTTCGTAGGTAGGAGTTCTGCTCATAACGGTGCAATTATCAAAGGCATGGTGTACTAGTCTAATCGGAGCGAGTTACTTTCGGTCCACGAGTTATTCTCTTCCAATAAAAATTCACATACAAGAATCAAATTAAAGCAACCCATTAAATATATATATATATTAAAGCACATAATTCACCTAGAGATGTTT
>JAVXUM010000013.1:14382704-14393535 GCA_035590655.1 Pouteria glomerata | reverse complement strand
GAAAGGCTATTCGGCGGCAAAAGACACAGGTGAAGCGAAGAAACGAATGTTAGGCTTGTTTTGGTTTTTTTTTTTTTTTTTTTTCTTGGAATCAAAAAATTGCTCTGATACTAAGTTTAAAAAAAGTAAAAAGAGAATAAGAGAATTGGATTGTGTTCTCCTTTCTCTTGTCAATTGTATTTATACGAAAGTATTACAATCAAATAAAGAAATAAGAAAAGATCACATAATTGTTACGAAATAAGAAAGGACTAAATAAGGAAACAAAATAAATTAGCGTTAATTCTAACAGTTCTCATAGTTCTATAAATTGATGAACCTTTCATATAATGTGTTCAAGGCGCTATATTCAGCTAAAATCATCTCTCTCTCTCTCTCTCTCTGGCCTTATATTGTTTTGGGTGAAATTCTATGAATCCCTTGAACTTTGCTTAAAAAACACTTGTTACTCCTTTAAGCTTGATAATTAAACTTACCTCTATTTGCAAAAAGATTTTGTTGGTTAACAAAGTTAACGGAGTCAATGCAATGACAAAAAAACAGTTCTACCCTGCATTATTGGAGCATATTTTAGCACAAAAGTAAGATGTTTAGGGTCGTAATCAACTAAACAATTTTGAAATAATTTACTTTTATCTTCCTATCTATTTGCTAAAGTGGTTACCACCACCTTCTCCCTCCACCTACGAAATATTGCTACTGCCTTCTTTATCGCAATGGTCATCACCATTCACCTGCATGATCTTCTTCCCTGTCTTTGTATGATGTAAATCATTTTCTTCTCTCTTTTGTATTAATTAAGAGAAACCAGAACCAAGAAAAACCGACCAAATGGCAGACCAAATTTTGTCTTTGTACTGTCCTCATTAGCAGCTTGTTAATGGAAGGGTGAATCTATTGCAAATAATTAAAACACAACAGAAAGCAGTGTATTTTCGGGACCAGAGGGGCTGTTATTGTTTTTGAGAAATCTGAGAAGTCTGGGTAGTTTTCCCAGTTAATTTAGACACTTTCTGCCCGTTGCTGTATATGCTGTGATGGTCATGCTTTCAGTTTGATTAATCAGGAACAGAATTATCTTATACACAGGTTGGTGTCTGATGGAAAATGGTAGCATCCAATAAAAGTTTACAAAAGGCGTGGACCGAATGGTTCTAAGGCCCAAGCCTTAATTTGGCATATGCTAGATGATGTGGGGGCCTACTT
Organism: Pouteria glomerata; assembly: GCA_035590655.1. Lineage (NCBI taxonomy): Eukaryota > Viridiplantae > Streptophyta > Magnoliopsida > Ericales > Sapotaceae > Pouteria > Pouteria glomerata. The sequence goes on along the minus strand of JAVXUM010000013.1, from coordinate 14,392,329 downwards.
GGGATATTAACTAGACTTGACTCTTCGATTCTTTAAGTGTTTTTTGGGGTTCAAAGTCTTTTGGTTATTCCATGTTATTAATAAAGGAGTCTTATGGGCTGAATTGTTTAAGTGTCTTTTGGAGTTAGAAGTTTTTTGGTTCTTCTATGTTATTAATGTAGTAAAAGAATCTTATGGGAGTCTAATGTTAGTTGAAGGTCATTTAATTTGAGAAGTTCTAGAGTTAGGTTGAAACAAGTATAAATAAGATTGTAAGCCTTATGAAAATGCATGATTGAGTGAATAAAAAAAATAGCTTTAATCTTTTGATTGTGCGATGCAATCTTTTCTTTGATGTGATGTTCAAGAGCTCTAGGTGTGATGTTTAGACCTATCATTCTCTATTCTTTTCTCTTCTACATACACAACACTATGCACGTCCACTATTTACAGTTCCAAACAGCCCTATTTTCAAGTATTTTCAGCATCATTAATCCCTTTCAAATTTGTCCTGCATCAACTTGGTATTAGAGCAAGTGTAGCATCATGTCTACATGATTCGGAAAGTCGTTTAGAGGAAGATTAACTGATTTATAGCATGATGAGATTCTCTTAAAACTTGTGGAGTTATAATTTACGTATCAGCACTTTGGAAGGCCAAACAAAACTGCAACAACATAATGCAAATGGTGAGAATCAAGGCAAACATACAGAAGAGCAGCAAATAGATCCTCTTTGGAGACGACAATTTAGGGCAGACCAAGGTCATGGAATGCAACAAAGTTCCTTCTCTGATTGGGCCTGTGAGTTGGTGCAAAGGAACTAATGTGAGACCTATGATACAACCAGAGGTATCACTATGAAGATTAAAATGGAGGTTTCGGATTTTGAAGGTAAGGTCAATCCTACTGTGTTTCATGATTGGCTTGCTTCTATTGAAGAGTACTTTGATTGGTACGATATGGCTAATGATCGGCGTGTGAGATTTGCTAAGATGAAGCTTGTTGGATTACAAAAATCTGGTGGTTGGGAGTCGAAGATGATAGTCAAAGGTTGGGGCAACCACCAATTGGTACTTGGCAAGAGATGAAGGCCAGGTTGAGGGAAAAGTAGATGCCATCAAATTATCATGAGAAGAAGTGTGAACAACTCATTGGGTTAAAACAAAACCACATGTCAGTGGCAGAATATATGCAAAAATTTGATGAGCTGAAGATGAGGAGTCAAGTGATGGACGATTCAAGTCAAACTCTTGCTTGATTCAAGTCTGGTTTGAGGTCAGACATGAGGGGGGAGTAGCTTCGTCAACCCTTATACAGTTACGAACATGCTTCCAGGTTGCTTTGGATATGGAGGAGTATTTGAATTGGCCAATATCTAAAAAGTTTGGGTCTAAAGTTGGGGAGACCATCACTAGAAGGTATAATGACGCAAGTTGTTTTCGGTTAAGTGTTTCAAAACAAACTTCTATCAATACGGTTGATCCAAAAGGCAAGAACTACGCAGCCAACAAATGGAAGGGAAAGGAAAGGAAAGGAAAGGAAAGGAAAACATGTGCTTTAAGTATGGTGAAACTAGTCACATGACATATCAATGTCCCAAGAGGAACTTACACATGGGAATGGAGCAATGAGCTAAATTTGATCAACAAAATATTGATGATAATGATGATTCCTTTAACGTTGGGGAGTTAAATACAGATGACTTAAAAGATGAGGAGGTGGACAATTCATTGATTTTTGTTGTCAAACGTCTCCTTGCAACGCCTAAGGTTGAAAAGGAAGAATGGAGGCTTACTTCTATTTTTCAAATGTTGGTTTGCTATGGAAACCAAAGCCCGACTACTTATTATTGACGGTGGGAGTTCCATGAATGTTGTATTCGCGACCACGGTGGAGCTTCTTAAGCTTCCTGTTCAACCACATCCTCATCCGTATAAGGTAGCTTGGATTGACAACACTTCCCTTCCGGTAACTCAACATTGACTAGTCTCTTTCTCTTATGGTCATTGTGGGGACTCTATATGATGTGACATAATTTCCATGAATGTCACACGTCCTTCTTGGAAGGCCATTGCTTTATGGTAGAGGCGTGCGGCATTGTGGGAAAGAGAACACATATACTTTCTCATTCAAGAATTAGGAGATTGTTTTGAAGCCAATGAGTATAGCTGAAATGAAAAAGTACAAGGACAAGAAGTCAAAGGATGTTGTTGAAAATAAGCTTAAATTACTCCACATTCTCACCAAGAAGTGTTTTCAGGGCGAGAGTATGGAGTTGGGAGTTATATATGCCGTGGTGGTGAAAGAGGTATCAAAATTAGTTGCTCCATCAACCTTTGTATCACAATTAGGATTGACTGAGTTGCTGTCCTAATTTTCTAATGTTGCTCCCCGAAAAACTCCCTAATGAACTACCTCCCATGTGCAATGTCCAACATGCAATATATCTTATTCTGGGTTCGTAATTGTCTAATCTTCCAGTTTATCGCATGAATCCAAAGGAGCATGCAGAGCTTAAAGGGCATGTAGATGAGCTACTCTCCAAAGGATTCAGTCGTGAAAGTTTTAGCTCTTGTGCTATTTAGACTTTGCTTACACCTAAGAAAGATGGTAGTTGGCGCATGTGCGTAGATAGTCGTGCTATAAACCAGATTACTATCAAGTATTGATTCCCTATTCTGATGCTTGATGATATGTTGGATATGCTGGTTGGGTTTTATCTATTCTTAAAGATTGAGCTAAAAAATGGTTACCATCAACTACGTTTGAGATGAGGGGACGAATGGAAGACAACTTTCAAGACCAAGGATGGCCTCTATGAATGGCTAGTCATGCCATTTGGTCTTACAAATGCTTCAAGTACATTCATGCGCTTTATGACAGTTATTACAGCCTTTCGTTGGTCACTTTTTAATTTTTTATTTTGATGATATTATGATACATAGCAAGACCAATGAGGAGCATATCTTTCATCTTCGACAAGTCTTTAGGGTTCTCCGTCAGAGAAGCTCTACATTAAGAAGTGTTCTTTCGTGAGTTCAAAAGTTATATTTTTGGCTTTCATTGTGTCCTCTAAAGGAGTGGATGTTGATCCAAGTAAACTGAAGGCTATCCTAGAATTGCAAATTCCCACCTCCTTGCATAAAGTGCGTAGCATTCATGGGTTGGCGACTTTTTATCGTCAATTTATTTGGAATTTCAGTGCGGTAATGGCACCTATCATTAACTGTATGAGAGGGGGATAGTTTGTTTGGACCAAGGCAGCAACAAAAGCTTTCGAAGACAAAAAGAATATGATGTTTGAAGCTCCTGTTTTACGCCTTCCTGACTTCTCAAAAGTTTTTGAAATGGCGTGTGATGCATAACATATTGGGATTGGAGGTGCGCTTAGTTAAGGACACCTGGTTGCTTATTTTAGTGAAAAACTTAGTGAAGCCAAGCAAAAGTATTCCACCTATGACAGAGAATTTTATGCAGTGATTCAAGCGCTTTGCCATTGGCGACACTATTTTCTTTTTAAGGAGTTTGTGTTGTTTTTTGACCGTGAAGCACTCAAGTTCATCAGCTCTCAAAAAAAATTGAATCATCGGCATGGTAAATGGGTTTCATTTCTGTAGAAGTATTCTTTTGTTATCAAACACAAGGCTGGTTCAGAGAATAAGGTTGTTGATGCCTTAGTTGAGTAGTGTATATTCTTTCTTCCATGGCTATACAAGTGGTTGGTTTTGACTTGCTCAAGAGAGACTATCCTTCTTGTGAGGATTTTAGCTCTATACATGCTCAGTTGTTGGCTGGATAGCAAGGAGGATATGGTGATTTTTCTTTGCATGATGAATTCATCTTCAGAGGAACTCGACTTTGCTTACCCGACACATCACTCCGTGAAGAAATGATTTGAGAATTGCATTTCGGAGGGGCAGTAGGTCATTTTGGAAGAGATAAGACAATTGCATTGGTTGAAGATTGTTTTTATTGGCCAAAGTAGAAGCGAGATGTGGGCAAGGTTGTTCCATGTTATTAATAAAGTCTTTTGGTTCTTCCATGTTATTAATAAAGGAGTCTTTTGGGTTGGATTGTTTAAGTGTCTTTTGGGGTTAGAAGGTTTTTGGTTCTTCTATGTTATTAATGTAGCAAAAGAGTCTTATGGGAGTCTAATGTTAGTTGAAGGTCAATTAATTTGGGAAGTTCTAGAGTCGAGTTGAAACAAGTATAAATAAGATTGTAAGTCTTATGAAAAGGCATGATTGAGTGAATTAAAAAAAAGTAGCTTTAATCTTTTGATTGTGTGATGCTAAACAACACTATTCATGTCTGCTATTAACCATCCCAAATAGCCCTATTTTCAAGTATTTTCAACATCATTAATTTTCTTCCAAATCTATCTTGCATTCGTGTCTGCTGGTGGTTCTCTTTTTGAGTGAATTTTGATAGATGCTGATTCAGATTTAGATTCAGATCTAGATTTTACATGTCATAAGCATTGTGATTAGCTTGTAATCTGAAATATATACTTCTTTCACTCTTTTGTTCTTTCTCCCCACTTTTTCCCAGGTTGAATTGGGACTTAAGATCGGGTGCGTGCTGTTTTTGTTTGATGAGACACAATTGTATCCATGTGACAATATCCATGCAATATATGTTACACAATGCACACACATTCTGGTGTTTTACCATTATCTTTTGCAGCTATCCTGAAGCCATGGTTTTAACTTTCTTGACTTGCATGCGTTCTAATTAACTTCGAACAAGTTTAATCTTCATCTTGGTCTTGTGTGTCAGGACGTAAATATAATTTGACCCCCCACCAAAATTCTTAGCATCATTTTCAAGGGGACTTCGGAACATGGTTCAAATTATTATCCGAGATGGTTGATATCTCGTTATCTTGGATCGATATCGAGGGAGATTGCATCGAGATTTTTGTTCGCATTGAAGAAAAGTGATGCAAATCTAAAAAAAATATTATTTTATTAGATTATTTTATTAAGATTTTAATTTCAGGATTTATTTGAACAGAATTTTATTAGATATTTATTTCTTTTGTTATTATTATTTTTATTTATTATTTTAAGTAGTTTGTTTTGAGTAGAATTTTCGAGATTGTAATTTTTTATTTTAGTTTTTCTTTTATTTTTAAGGTTTGTTAACCTATTTAAAGGATTGAGTTGTTTGGGTTTTACAGACTTTGGAGATTATTGAATAATATTGATGGTTGTGTCGGCCTAGTTTTCCCTTTGTTCTTCGTCGTCTCTGCTTTCTTCTCTCTCTTGCTTTCAATTTCTTCTTTCTTTGCTTTCAATTTTTGTTTCGCATCAACTTGGTATTAGAGTGAATCCCTAGTGAAAGAAAGAAAAAAAAAATTTAAGCACCATTTAATCGTCGACGGAAACCCTGGACCACAATCCCTTTTGCTTCCATCTTCGTAGAATAAAAAAACAAAAACAAATCTAATTAGTGTTTCCAGTCGTCCAACCTTTGACAAAAGTTCATCACCAGTCATACCCATCGACCATCGATCTAGCTGTCTCTGCACCTAAACCCTAGTCTTTTTGTTTCCAGTCGTCGACGAAAATCGACAGTGGCCACAGGACCAACAACCACTAAACAGCCGCAGTTGCACGCCCCGTGCATCCTCAAGACCTTTAAGTGCACTTTCGTGCATTTCCAGCTGTACCCAATGCCGGTGACCCAACTACTGGCACTGCATCTCTCTAGCGAACTCGTAGGTGACCCTAGAAATTTCCAGCGAAGCTCCGCCGACTTTCAGGACACTTTAGGGCACTCTAGTACTGTTTTAAGTCCAAGATACTTTTAAATATGCAGATGAATCAACTTCTTTCTTTACTACTAGAGTTGTAAAATCAACTAACGGCGCTTCAAACTGAAATGGCTCTTACACGGCTATGTTTAAGGCAAATAGATTTTATCAGGTGTCAACCAATTATTCAACCAAAGCTTCTGTTATTGAGGACCAAGCGACAGTGATTGATGAGGATGGCTTAGAAGTTATGATTTACGAACCTAACCTTGACGACTTCTATTTTTTAGATGAGATTAATGGCCAAATTATAAGCGAATTGGTTGATATGACCCCTTGTCATGAAGTTGTAGTGATTACTGAGCCTATTTCTCCTAACGAGACAAATATTTCCAGCTGCATCATTTGAGGTCCCTACTTGTACCATCCCACGTCTTGGGTTGAAGGGTTTGCCTCTTAGGTTGAAGAGTTTGCGTATAAGCTTGAGTGCTTCTATGGATTTTGTTTTCCCTACAACTAAACTCCTCCCACAAGTTGATTCATTTTTGGTATTTTTTCAACATTTGCAAGTTCTGTTTTTGGAATTTCTTTCCTTCCAACCGAGGAGACTTGGTGGGAACACTAAGTTTTTACCACCTTTTACGCGTGTCCATGAGCTTTAGGAACCGTTTGAACATCTATTTTGTTCATGGCCTGACAATTGAAGGATTGTGCAAGTCTTCAACTCGACGGAATCCAGTTTTTTTAAGCGGTAGAGAATTATGCAAATCTAAAAAAAATATTATTTTGTTGGATTATTTTATTTTATTAAGATTTTAATTTTAGGATTTATTTGAATAGAATTTTATTAGATATTTATTTCTTTTGTTATTGTTATTTCTTTTCGGTAGTTCATTTTGAGAAGGATTTTCGAGATTATAATCCTTTGTTTTAATTTATCTTCAGCTATTTTAGGGAATTTATTATCCTATTTAAAGACTGGAGATTATTAGAGTTGACAAACTTTGTAGATTATTGAATAATATTGATGGCTGCGTCGACTTAATTTTCTGCTCTCTTTCTTCTACGTCTTCTTCTCTTCTCTGCTATCTTCTTTCTGTTGCTTTTAATCTCTTCTTCTTTGCTTTCAGTTTCTTTTCCGCATTAGAATGAACCTTGAAAAATCAGATTTGATCCCGACAAGTGAAATCCAAGATGTGGATAGTTTGGTAGGAAGCCATCTTAGGTTGTAAAATTAGCTTCTTGCTATCTTCATATTTGGGCCTCCCTTTGGATTTGTCCTACAAAACCATCAAGTGTGTTGGATAGCATCATCGAAAAGAATCAAAACTATCAGGGTGGAAGCGGTATTATCTTTCAAAAGGGGACAGAGTTAGCCTCACTAAAAGCATATTTTCTAGCTTAACTATTCACCTTGTCCCCTTTGAAGATGCAAGACTCGGTTGTAAAGAGATTGGAAAAAATTCAAAGGAATTCAAATATCAACTAGTCAATTAGGACATGGTATGCAAGCCAATGTAACAAGGACGAGTGAGCATTCACAAGCTAGTTTTGTCAATTGAAGCACTTATGGTTCAATGGCTATGAAGATTTGATAATGAAAGGAATAGCTTGGCAAATTGTGGTGATCAAATACGGTCTTGAAGTGAATGAACAACCAAGGAAGTAAAAAGAACGCATAGCAGAAGTCTTTAGAAAGGCATCCATACAGCTTGTTCATGAGGTTTATAGAGCAAATTGGACCCTTGGATTGAACATAGATGGTTGAGTGAGTTGTATCCAAGAACCCATGACTTAGCCTTGGCTAGGGATGGTGTTGTTGCTGACTTCTTCCACAGTTGACATCGTGTGGAATTTAATTTTTTGAACAAATGTTCACAACTGGGACCTAAATAACCTCGCTCGACTTCTCATCAATCTATCCTCTTTGAAGAGGCAGTGTAGAGGATAGAAAGAGATTGACTTCTACTAAATCTAGCTGCTTTGAGGTAAAGTCCTTTTACAAGGCACTGGTGGAGAACTTGACGGAGAATTCCCTTGGAAGAGCATTTGGTGTAATGGGATGGGACACACCCAAATGTCACCTTTTACGTTTGGCCTATGCTTCACATAAGGACTCTCACAATTGACATTGATGCAAATCTTAAAAAAAAAAAAAAAAAAAAAATTATTTTATTAGATTATTTTATTTTATAAAGATTTTAATTTTAGGATTTATTAAAATAGAATTTTATCAGATATTTATTTCTTTTGCTATTATTATTTTTATTTATTATTTTAGGTAGTTTATTTTGAGTAAGATTTCCGAGATTGTAATCTTTTATTTTAGTTTACCTCCAACTATTTTATGGTTATATCTTCAATTATTTTAGAGAATTTGTTAGTCTATTTAAAGGCTAGAGATTATTAGGGTTTAGACTTTGGAGATTTTGAGTATTGAATAATATTGATGGCTCCATTGGCTTAGTTTTTCCCTCTGTTTCTTCTACTTCTTTCTCCTTTTTGTTCTCTGCTTTCTTCCTCCTCTTTCTTTCTTCTCAATTGTTTTCACTTTCTATTCCGCTCAATTGTTTTCACTTTCTATTCCGCTCAATTGTTTTCACTTTCTATTCCGCATCAACTTGGTATCAGAGTGAATCTCTGGTGAAAAAAAAAAAAAAAATTCAAGCACTGTCCAGCGGTCGACTAAAACCCTAGACCACAATCCCTCTTTCGCCTTGTTTCATCTTTGCAGAAATTATAAAAAAAAAAAAAAAAAATTAGTGTTTCCAACCGTAGAAGTTCATCACAGATCCACGCTGGTTCCGCACCTAAACCCAGCCACCATCCAGGCAGAGCAGCGCCTTCACACTGCTCCGGTGAGCCTCGCTAACTCACTCAAAAAAAAAAAAAGGACGCACACATATGCGCCCTCAATACCTTCGAATACATTTTAATTCTTTTCCAGCAATACCCAGTTCCGGCAACCTCCACCACCAGCACTGCCTCCCTCCAATGACCCCAGAATTTTTCGGCAAAACTCTAACTAACAACCAACGACACTCCGACAAAGGTCCATTGACTTCTAAAACACTGCAAGTGCTATTTTAAGTCCAACTTTCAAATATGCAAATGAATCAACTTATTTCTTCACTACTAAGGTTACAAAATCAATTGACGGTCTTTCAAACTGAAATGGCTCTTACACAGCTATGCTTTAAGGCAAATAGATTTCATTCGGTGCCAACCAATTATTCAACCAAATTAAGGACCAAGCAACAGAAATTAATGAGGATGGCTTAGAAGTTATGGTTTACGAACCTAACCCTAATGACTTCTATTTTTCAGATGATGGATCGATGACCAAATCAGAAGCAAAATATTTTTTTTGTTTTTGGTTTTACCACCCCTTACAAGCGTTCATGAGCTTTGGAAATAGCTTAAACATTTACTCTGTTCATGGCCTGACGATTGAAGGAGTGTGCAAATCTTCAACTCGACAGAGTCGAGTTTTTCTAAGCGGTGGAAAATGATGCAAATCTAATATATATATATATATATGTTATTTTATTAGATTATTTTATTAAGATTTAATTTTAGGATTTATTTGAATAAAATGTTATTAGATATTTATTTCTTTTGTTATTATTGTTTTTATTTATTATTTTAGGTAGTTTATTCTAAGTAGGATTTCCGAGATTGTAATCTTTTATTTTAGTCTATCTTCATCTATTTTAGGGTTTTATCTTGAACTATTTTAGGGAATTTGTTAACCTATTTAAAGGCTAGAGATTACTAGGGTTGAGAGACTTTGGAGATTTTGAGTATTGAATAATGTTGATGGTTGCGTTGGCTTAGTTTTCCCCTCTCTTTCTCTTTCTCTGCTTTCTTCTTCTTTTCTTTGGAT
>JAVXUM010000013.1:14366650-14382604 GCA_035590655.1 Pouteria glomerata | reverse complement strand
CCCCCCCCCCCCCCCCCCCCCCCCCCCCCCCCCCCCCCCCCCCCCCCCCCCCCCCCCACGGGGCAAAAGAATCAACTTGGTGAATTGGTGTTGTTTGTGCAAGAGAAGTGGATAGTCCATCAATCACCTTTCTGTTTATTGCGCTTCGACAAGAGAATTGTGGGAGTTGATCTTGACATGCTTCAGGATGCATTGAGTCTTCCCTAGGGAAGCTAGGCAAGAATTTGAAACATTGTGGGGAGCTAAAATATACAAAAGCAAACATAAGGCTTGACACTTTACCTTTTTGTCTAGTTAGGTTTATTTGAAGGGAGAGGAACAAAAGGTGTTCCCAAGACATTGAAATTCTGCTTTTTTTACTATTCTGTATTAGTTTGTTATCTCGAAGAATAGAACTAAATTTATCGAGTTTTTTGCACTATGTTGAGCACTTGGAAGTTAGAGAATACTTGTAGATGGCAAGGTTTTAATCCGTGGCTTGCATGACCTAATTCTTTTCAAATATAATTTTTTTTTTTTTGACTTATAAAAAAAAAAAGGAGGGATTTTATTTACAAATGGCCAAATAAAAAAGGAGGAAATCTAATTTATTCCCCATATTAATAAAATATTTTAGTTTTACTTCAGGCCCTCGGAAACTCAATTAACTATATAGCACAACCACTCAAGGGGGAACATCCTTAAAACCTCAAGAATAATAACTATCAATGTACACTAATTGCATGTATATATGTTGGTATTCAATAATGAGGAAATATCTAGAATAATGGGTAATCTAATCATACTATTATGAGTAATCTGAAAAAACACCCATACACAGGTATATATATGTATTCATAGGTTGTTCAGTGATGTATGAAATTTCTCATCAATAAAATTCAAGTCTTTGATCAGGGTATCAAATCGTCAACTCTAAAGTCTCTAAGTCTCTGAGTGTGTAATCAATCCATTGTTCTATGTGTGTCAAGCATTGTGAACCAAAAGGTTCACGTTCAACATTGAAGCCAAAAGGTCTCATCGCCTCTATCAAGCGTAGACCACCTTTTTTCGTTGTTGTTTCAATAAGCGTGTAAAGACTAATAGAATTGGAATGAATGTACAACCAGACTGGTCTTGGTGTACATATTTATACACAGTGGATTGTGACTTTATAAATTATCTTAGTGTCCCTTAGGATTACTAAGTAACTAGATACACTTACTCTATGACTAGATATATTTACTCTATTAATTACACTACAAACATTAACTACGTACATTAACACTCCCCCTCAAGCTGAAGCATATATATCATATGTTTCTATCTTGTTACAAATGTATCTCACTCTAGCTCCTCCTATGGCCTTAGTAAACAAATCAGCTAACTGATCTTTTGATTTCACATGGCTGGTCTTGATGACATCCTGTAATATCTTATATCTGACAAAATGACAATTCATTTTAATGTGTTTAGTTCGCTCAAGAAACACTGGGTTAAAAGCAATGTGAATAGCAGCTTGATTATCACAAAATAGATCCATTGGTTGTGTTTCATTAATCCCCAGTTCTGTCAACATATGACGCATCCAAACCAATTCACAAGCAGCATGTGCCATGATCCTATACTCTGATTTAACACTTGACCTTGCTACCACCGTTTGCTTCTTATTTTTCCATGACACTAAATTTTCTCTCACAAAAATACAGTATCCAATAGTTGATCGTCTATCCAATGGCGAACCAGCTCAGTCTACATCTGCTTATCCTTAAACAAGTGTGTGACCATTATTTCGATACAACAATCCATATCCTGGTGCACCTTTTAAGTATCTCAAAGTACGAATAATTGCATCCCAATGACTTGACTGAGGAGCTTCAAGCAACTGACTCACTATACTCTTAGCAAACGAAATGTCTACTCGAGTAACAGTGAGATAGTTAAGCTTCCCAACTAATCTACGATATCGACTAGGATCGTCAAATAATTCTCCTTTATCAGCCAGAAGCTTTGTGTTGGGATCCATTGGGGTATCAATTGGTTTAGCTCCTAACATGTCAGTTTCAGACAATAGATCCAAAACATATTTTCTCTGAGAGAGAACAATACCCTCCTGTGATCTGGCAATCTCAATTCCCAAGAAGTACTTTGGTGCACCCAGATCCTTGGTGTGGAACTTAGTTTGAAGAAATTCTTCAGATTACAAATCCCTTGTGTGTCATCACCAGTGATTACAATATCATCCACATAAACCAATAACCATATCTTTCCCTGAGAGGAATGACGATAGAAGATAGAATGATTAATGCCACACCGTATTAATTCAAACTCCATTACCACTGCTCTAAATCTGCCAAACCATGCACGAGTAGATTGCTTTAGGCCATATAGTGACTTTTTCAATTTACACACTAGTCCAAACTCCACCTGAGCAACAAAACCAGGAGGTTGCTCCATATACACCTCTTCATTAAGATCTCCATGGAAAAAGGCATTTTTAATGTCAAGTTGATGGAGTGGCCAGCAAAGAATGGCAGCAAGAGAGATAAGAAGACGGACGGATGTGATCTTGGCCACAGGAGAGAATGTCTCTGAAAAATCAAGGCCATAGATCTGAGTATATCCTTTAACAACCAATCTTGCTTTCAATCGATCAACAGAACCATCAGGGGAAACCTTGATATTATACACCCAACGACATCCAACTGTTGACTTGCCATGAGGTAGAGTAACCAAATCTCATGTATCATTGGCTCGAAGAGCTAACATTTCTTCTTCCATGGCATGACGCCGTTCCGAATGAAACAGTGCTTCAGACACAATTAAGAATAGAAACAGTGGACAAAGAGGTAACAAAAGCACGATAGGATGGAGATAAGGTTGTATAAGAAACAAAGTTAGATAGGATGCAAAGTACAAGTGTGTGTACCTTTCCGAAGAGCAATTAGAAGATCAAGATCACAAGACATTGGTGCAGGAGTAGGATCTAAAGACTAGAGAGGAGATTGCGCATCAAGGATTGATTCTGAAACTATCCTTCGTCTGGAATAAACCTGCAAATCAGGACACGAGAAACGAAAGGGAGAAACCACAAGCAAAGGAAGACTCTCATGTACATCAGAGACAGAAGAATTATCAAAGAAGAAAGGTGTGTTCTTAAAGAATGAGACATCTGCACAGACAAAATACCGATGGAAAGAAGAACAATAACATCCATATTCTTTCTGTACCCGAAAATACCCAAGAAAAACACATTTGAGAGCACGAGGGTTAAGCTTATCAGTCCCACTATCAAGTTGATGAACAAATGCAACACATCCAAAAATTTGCGGAGAAAGAGAAAACATCAGTGTTTTGGGAAATAAGACAGAACAAGGAGAACTACCTTTCAAAACAGACGAAGGCATTTTGTTAATTAAGTAACATGCTGTGAGTATTGCATCCCCCCAAAAAATCTTTGGAACCTTCATATGAAACATTAAATACCGAGCTGTCTCAACCAAATGTAAATTCTTCCTCTCAGCAACCCCATTTTGTTGTGGTGTGCGAAGACAAGATGACTAATGAAGCAAACCAAAGGATGTCATAAAATCTGTGAAAAGCTTAGAGAAGTATTCTTTGGCATTATCACTTCGAAGAACTTTAATAGACACATCAAACTGAGTTTTTATTTCAATACAAAAGGACTTAAAGACAGATAACAACTCAGAACGATTTTTTATTAAATAAACCCAGGTGAGTCTAGATAAATCATCAATAAATGTAACAAAATACTGAAAACCCAATTTGGATACAACTCGACTCAGTCCCCATACATCTGAATGAACTAACTGAAAAGGACTTAGGGACCTGTTATTGACTCTAGGACTAAAGGAAACACGGTGATGTTTTTCCAATTGACACGACTCACAATCTAAAGATGAAAGTTGACCCAAACTAAGAACCATAGATTTCAACCTGTCAATAAATGGATGACCCAATCGATAGTAAATTTCAAATGGTGAGACGGCAGGAAAACAAGTGACTGATGGAGGACCAGCCAGATAATAAAGTCCTCGAGTTTCATGCCCTTCTCCAATCTTCTTCTTGGTCTTCAAATCTTGAATAATCACAAAATCAGGAAAGAAAGTTAATAAGCAATTTAATTATTTCGTAAGTTTGCTCACAGAAAGAAGATTAAAAGATAAGCATGGGACATATAAAGTTGAAGGTAAGGGCAGATTAGGAGATGGATAGATTTTACCGACACCCTGTACGGAGTTAGAGGAACCATCTGCTATGGTAACATTAGGAATTGAAGAACGCTAAATATCAAAAAACAATGAAGAAACACCGAATATATGGTCTGAAACACCAGAACCAATAACCCATGTATGTGAGGAGGTAGATACACAAGTAGTAGAGTTACCTCAATGGGCTAAAGAAGTAATTGGAAGAGATGCCTGCTGAGCTGTTTGATACTGAAGCAATTTGGTATATTCTTCCCCTGACAAAGTCACAGCTGATGATTCATCCATGCAAGGATTATCTGAAGAGGAGGTAGCATCAGATGAAGCCACATGTAACATATGAGCCGACTTCTTATGAAGATCCCAATAGTTCTCTCTAATATGTCCAACTCGACCACAGTTTGAGCATTTGGGTCTAGCACCCCGACCTCCACACCCACCACGACCACGCCCCCCACGACCACGATCACCAAACTGAGATTGGGGCTTAGGTCCTTGATTGTCAACAAAAGCCTGACTTATAAGAGCAGAACGGGTAGAATCTGGAGTGGCAGCTCTCATAACCCTTGAGTATGTTTTAGCAAATGAGGGAAGAGAAGCTCCACTAAGAATCTGAGCTTTGACTGGCTCGAACTCATGGTCTAGACCAGCAAGAAAACGAAGTACCACCATTTGTTCTCTTTGTTTCTGCATCTCCTTGACATCCATGGACAATGGTTGTAAAGAATTCAGTTCCTCATGGACACGCTTTAGGGAAGTAAAATACTCCGTAACAGGTTTGCCAAACTATTGGAGTTGAAAGAATTCTCGTGATAGGTCATACATCCAGGTAAGATCACTAGAAAAAAGAAGACGAGCGTACTCCCATATATCTTTACATGTGTCAAGATGAGTATATATGTCAGCTATATTGGGTTCCATGGAGTTCCACAATAGGCTAACAAGGTAAGCATCTTCTTGGTGCGTAGGATCAGTTCAGGAGGTCCATATTTTGTCAAATGCTTCCGTTTTCCATACCCCGTTAACGCAATTTTAACGGCTTTGGACCATTAAATATAATTTGTCTCATTCAACTTCCTTGTGGTTAACAGTGGAGGCATGGAAATTGAGCTACCAATAAATTTCTGTTCAACAGTCATTCCTGTGGACATTTGGGGTCGATAATAGCAGACTATAGCAGCTTATTAGAACAGAAGGTTGGAGTTGAGAGGAGTTGACTTGGCAGTGTGCTCAAGGACCAAAAACAGAGCTAAAAACACCAACACTGGAGTAGAAACTAGGAAAAGGGAGACGCTGTTACCCTCGCCGGAGAAGGACGACACCGCCGGAGGATCGGCGTAACATGATGGCTGACACACCCCTACACGTGCCGGTCAGACTCCCTGCGCGTAGGGTTCATGCACCGACTGCAAGTTGCGCATGGGAGCGCGTGGACCACTGTTTCAGCGACAACTTTCTGACGACAGTGGTCGCCTGAGACTGGTGACCTCCTTGGTGACTTTGGATCTTCGAAACAACACACGAATAAAAGATGGATAGCTAACTCACTCTTTGGTCAAACTGACGAGGAATAAACCAAGACTTTTTGGTGAAACTGAAAAAATTACTAGATTGACTGCTTTGATACCATGTAAAGACTAGTAGAATTGGAATGAATGGTACAACCAGACTAATTCTAGTGTACATTTATACACAGTGGATTGTGACTTTACAAATTATCTTAGTGTCCCTTAGGATCACTAAGTAACTAGATACACTTACTCTATGACTAGATACACTTGCTTTATTAATTACAGTACATACCTTAACTACATGCATTAACAAAGTGAAATAGCTCGAAGAAGTCGTCAGAGTTGGGCGACCATAGTCGAAGAACCGCCATCACCGGAAAAACCTACACGCGCCGTCACATGCCTCTTGTCCATCTGCACGTGGGCCTCACGTGCCTCCCTTCGTGTCCCCCCTATGTGAGCACGACTCATCGGTAGACTACCGAACTACTTGCAGTGTACTCGCCCAGATCCAACGACCTCCCCAGGCATCTTCTTTTGTTGTACTAGTGCTACTATTCTCTGGCTTTCATGGCTTCGAAAACTCCTATTGAACAAAAGATGATTGGTAGTCCAGTTCTTATACCACAACAATTAACAACTCAGAAATTAAATGGAACAAATTACATTTAATGGTCTAAGGCTATTAAAATTGTGTTGACCAGGTGTGGTAAACAGAAACATTTGACTAAGTCTAAGCCTTCTAAAATATATCCTAAATTTGATAATTGGGTTCAAGAAGATGCTCATTTGATTAGTTTGTTGTGGAATTCCATGAAACCTTCGATAGGTAATGTGTACTCATCTTGACACATGTAAAGGCATATAAGAATATATTCGTTTATTGTTCTCCAGTGATCTCACCCGTATGTATGATCTGTCACTGAAATTTTTTCAGCTACAACAATCAAGTAAATCAATTACTGAAAACTTTGCTCCCTTGAAGCGTGTCCATAAAAAGTTGAATTCCCTTCGACTGTTATCTACAGATATTAACATGATGCAGAAATAGCAGGCACAGATGGTTGTACTTCAATTTCTTGCTAGATTGAATCCAAAATTTGAGCCAGGAGTGGAGCTTCCCTTCCCTCGTTTACAGAAACCTACTCTCGTGTTATGGGAGCCACCTCTCGAGATTCATCTACTACTACGATGCTACACAATCTATCCTAATTAATCAAACATATCCAGATAATAAGAACTTTGGTTGTCAGACTTCTTACTCATCTAGTGATCATAGAACTCGTGAGGGTCAAGCTCGTGGTCGTGGTTGCGGTCGCAGTCGAGGAGGACGTAGTACAAGGCCTAAATGTTCCAATTATGGTCGTGTTGGACATGCTAGAGAAAACAGCTGGGATCTTCATGGAAGGCCACCTCATATGGCTCATGCCGCTTCATCTGATGCAACTGTCTCTACAAAAAAGCTTAATACCATTGAGAATGCTACACCACCCACGGTAATTATTTCAGAAGATGAATATGCCAAATTCCCCCAGTATCAAGCGGCTCATCAAGCATTTCTTCCCACAACTTCTTTAGCACATCGAGATAATCCTATTACTTGTATGTCTATCTCTTCACATATACCCTGGGTTCTTGATTTTGGTACCTTAGATCTTATGTTCATTATCTCTTCATTATTATCCAATATTCAATGTCCTTCCACTTCAAATGTCATCACAGTTAATGGCTCATCAAACCCAGTCAAGAGTATTGGTACAGCTTTGTTAGCTCCTAACTTACCCTTATCTTCTGTGTTATTTGTTCCATCATTGTCCTTCAATCTTCTGTGTGCCAACAAACTTGCTAAATAGCTAAATTGTTCATTGACATTCTTTTCTAATTCCGTGAGTATTCAAGATTTGAAAACAATAAAGAAGATTGGAGAAGGACATGAAACTCAGGGACTCTATTATCTAACCGCTCCATCTACTCTCTCATCTACCACCTGTTCAGCTACTGCCTCTCCTATTGAGATTCATTATTGTCTTGGTCATCGGTTTTGCGATAGATTAAAGTCTATGGTCCCTAATTTGAGTCAACTTCAGTCTTTAAATTGTGAGTCTTGTCAGTGAGGAAAGTATAACCATGCTTCCTTCAGTCTTAGAGTCAATAATAGGACACTAAATCCTTTTAATTTGGTCCACTCAAATGTATGGGGGCCGAATCGTGTTGTTACCAAATTGGGTTTTAAGTACTTTATTACTTTCATTGATGACTTTTCACTTACACGAGTTTATTTAATAAAAAATCGTTCTAAATTATTGTCTATCTTTCAAGCTTTTTGTGCTAAAATTAAAACACAAACCGATGTGTCTACCAAGATACTTTGCAGTGACAATGCTAAATAGTATTTCTCTACATCATTTACTGATTTTGTGACCTATTTTGGCATGTTATACTAGTCTTCTTACTCTTGTACTCCACAACAAAATAGAGTTGCAGAGAGGAAAATTTACATCTTGTTGAAACAGCCCGGTGTCTGCTATTCCATATACATGTTCCTAAGACTTTCTAGGGTGACACTATTCTCACTGCGTATTACTTAATCAATAGAATGCCATCATCTGTCCTACAGGGTCGCTTACCTGATTACATCTTGTTTCCCCCAAACATCTCTATTTTCTCTTCCTCCACGTGCCTTTGAATATGTTGCCTTTGTACATCAACTTGATAGTAGAACTGATAAGTTATAGCCTCGTGCTCGTAAGTGTCTTTTTAGGGTATTCTCTATTACAAAAAAGATATCGATATTACTATCCTCTTCATCAATATTTTGTGTGTGCTGATATCTAATTTTTTGAAACTACACCATTCTTTTCTGATACTCGGTCTTTATCTGAGTTGAATGAGAGTCTTCCTTTACCCGTGATTTTTCCTTTTCGTCTTCCTCGTCTTGATCTGCAGGTTTATACTTGATGACTGGCGGCTACTGAGTCCTCACATGATGCTTCTACTACTCCATCTTCTCCTCCTCAGTCTTTAGATCTTTCTCCTAAACTAGAACTTAGTCATCTTGACCTTCTAGTTGCCCTTCAGAAAGATAGGTGTCTTTGCATTTCTCATCCCATTTCTAACTTTGTTTGTTATACAACTCTATCTCCCTCTTATCATGACTTTATTACATCTCTCTACATCTCTCTATTGTTTCTATTCTTAATTCTGTATCTGAAACCTTGTTTCATTATAGACAACCTACTGCCATGGAAGAAAAACTATCTGCTCTCCAAGTCAATGACAATGGGATTTGGTAGTTCTTCCTCCTGGGAAATTCGTTGTTGGGTGTTGATGGGTATATAATGTTAAAGTTCATCTCAATGGCTCTATTGATCGTTTGAAAGCACGATTAATTACTAAAGAATACACACAGATTTATGGGCTTGATTTTTCATAGACATTCTCTCCTGTGGCTAAAATTACATCAGTTCATCTTCTCATTTCACTTATTGCTAAGTTTTACTGGTCTCTTCATCAAGTGGATACAAAAATGCTTTCTTTCATGGTGATCTTGCTGAAGAAGTATATAAGAAGCAACCACCTTGGTTTGTTGCTCAGGAGGAGTCTGGTTTAGTTTATAAATTGAACAAATCATTATATAGCCTAAAGCAATCTCCTCGAGCATGATTTGGTAGATTTGGTAATGTTGTGATAGATTTTCGACTGACACGGTGTGGTGTTGATCATTTAGTATTCTATCAACATTTCTCTAAAGGGAAGCTACGGATGTTAGTATATGTAGATGATATTATGATCACAGAAAATGATACATAGGGTATTTATGATCTGAAAATGTTTCTACAGATTAAGTTTCAAACCAAAGACCACACAGGTATTGCTCCTTCTCAAAGGAAATATGTACTTGATTTGTTATCAAATATAGGCGTGTTAGGAGCCAAACCGATTGATACTCCAATGGATCCCAACACTAAACTCCTTGCAAATAAGGGAGAATTATTGGACTTCCTAGTCAATATCGCAAATTAGTCAGAAAACTCAATTATCTAACGGTTACATGACCAAATATGACATTTCCTATAAGTATAGTCAACTAATTTCTTGATGCACCTCGCTCTAATCATTGGAATGCAATTATTCATATTTTGATATATCTAAAAAGTATACTATTATGTGGGTTATTATATCAAGATAATAACCATACTCTTGTTCAAGGATATATAGATACAGATTAGGCCGAATCTCCATTAGATAGGTAATCAAAAACTAGATACTGTATCTTTGTGGGACAAAATCTAATATCCTGCAAAAATGAAAAGCAAACTGTAGTAACAAGATCAAGTGCAGAGTCAGAATATATACGTCCTGTGAATTAATCTGGGTACTTCATACGCTGAAGGAGTTGGGAGTTCCTATATTACAGCCTATAGAGTTGTTATATGATAATCAAGTTGCTATCTACATAACTTCTAATCCAATGTTTCATGAACGAACCAAGCACATTGAAATTGGTTGTAATTTTGTCATAGAAAAGATTTTTCAAAACATCATCAAGACTAGTCATGTAAAGTCTGAAAATCAATTGATTGACTTATTCACTAAAGCTTTGGGGTTTTCTTGGCATAACCGATCCCAAGCCCGGATAAAGGAGGAGAGTTGTGCATTACGTAGCCAACATCTAGTATAATATTCAATTGGATTTTTTTATGGATTTGAGACCTAATGAAATTTCGTTGAGACGCACCTTACTTAGCGACGCGCTGTATGGTCTGAGTATAGCAATAAATAAACAAAAACCGCTGCATCGGCGCTCGAGTACAGTATTAAATAGGCAAGAGTCCTCACACTTTCTTGGACGAGTGAGGGGATAAGTAAACTAGTCCAAAATAGAAGGCTGAGATTAGGTACTTAGAATATTGAGAGCCTAACTGAAAAACTTATGAAAGTGGTGGATACAATGGAAATGAGAGAAATCGCAATCGCTTGCTTGCAAGAGACAAAATGAATGGGACAGAAAGCTAAAGAGATTGAAAGGACTGAGTATAAATTATGGTATACAGGACTAAATAAATGGAAGAATGGGGTCGGCATAGTGGTAAGCAAGGACGTAAAGGAAGATACAGTTAATGTAAAGCGATGGGGAGATAGAATTATTGCAATTAAATTAGTGTTAGGAAAACAGATAGTGAATGTAATTAGTGCCTATGCCCCCAGGTAGGTTTAGGAGATGGACATAAGGAGAAGTTTTGGGAAGACTTGGAAGGAGTACTACTAGAAATACCCCAAGGAGAGATGGTCTTCATATGAAGAAACTTGAACGGTCATGTAGGACGCGATGTAAATGGATACATAGGAGTACATGGGGGATACAGTAATAGAAACAAAGAAGGGAAAGATATTTTGGAGTTTGCAGTGACTTATGATCTCATGGTGACTAACACCTTTTTTAATAAAAGAGATGAAAATTTGGTGACTTATAAGAGTGACTCCTCAAGGACACAGATTGACTTTTTCTCGACTAGGAAAGAGACCGCCTAACTTGTAAAGATTGCAAGGTTATACCGGGAGAGAGCTTGACTCCCCAACATAGGTTGTTGATCATAGATGTGCAGCTCCAAAGGTGTAATAGAAGAAAAAAGTTGTACAGATACTCGATGACTAAATGGTGGAATTTAAAAGGTGATAAGCTACTAACACTAAGGAAAAGAGTACTCGGGGAAGATGTTTGGACGGTAAATAAGAATGCAAACACTATGTGGGACAAGGTAGCAGAGTGTACTAGGAGAATAGGAAAAAAAAGTCTTAGGAGAATCCAAAAGGGGTACTCCTGCACAGAAAGAGATTTGGTGGTATAGTGAGACCGTCCAAGACAAGATAAGAATTAAACGAGAATACTTTAAATTTTGGCAAAAAATAGAAATCAAATGAACTTGGAGAGATATAAGGAAGCAAAACGAGAAGCCAAAAAAGTAGTTAATGAAGCTAAGACAAAGGCATTTGAGGAGTTATATAAGCAACTCGACACTACAAAGGTAAAAGAGAGATATTCAAGCTTGCTAAAGCCAGAAATAGGCGGATCAAGGACTTAAACCAAGTTAAATACATTAAGGATGAGGATGGAAAGGTATTAGTAAAGAAAGAGAAGAGAAAGGAGCGCTGGAAGAACTACTTCTACAAGTTATTTAACGAAAGTAGCAATAATGACATACAGATGGGGCAGCTTACCATTCTTAGGGAAGAATTGAATCATATGTGCTATAGGAGAATCAATAGGGAAGAAGTAGAAAAAGTATTGAAAATGATGAAGAATGGAAAAGCAATCGGTCCAGATTGTATCCCTATTGAGGTTTGGAGGTGCTTGGGGGAGGATGGCATAAGTTGGTTAACAAAACTTTTTAATGTAGTACTAAAGAGCAAGAAGATGCCTGATGCATGCAGGAAAAGTATTCCTATACCCATCTATAAGAATAAAATAGATATTCAGAACTGTACGAACTACCGAGGGATTAAATTGATAAGCCATACGATGAAATTATAAGAGAGGGTTATTAAGAGAAGATTAAGAAGGACAACAAACGTTTCAGATAATCAATTTGGTTTCATGCCTGGGAGATCAACCATGGAAACTATCTTCCTCTTGAGGAGGTTAATGGAACAGTATAGAGAAGGTCAAAAAGATTTACATATGGTGTTCATTGATTTGGAAAAAGCTTATAATAGGGTTCTTAGAGAGATTTTATGGAGAGTATTGGAAAAGAAAGGAGTGTATGTAGCATATACTGAGGTGATAAAGGACATGTATAATAGAACGGAGACATCTATACATATGGCTGACGGAGAGACTCCTATCACGATTGGTCTACATCAAGGCTCAGCGTTAAGCCTGTACTTGTTTGATCTAGTTATGGATGAGATTAGTAGACATATTCAAGATGAGGTGTCGTGGTGTATGTTATTTGCAGATGATATTATCTTAGCAGATAAGACGAGAGAATGAGTAAATACTAAGCTAGAATTGTGACAGGAAACGTTAGAGGCAAAAGGGTTAAGGTTAAATCGATGCAGGATGGAATATATGGAATACAAGTTTAGTCAAAATATGACAACAGTAGCATAAAAGTAAATTTGGGCACTCAAAAGATTATAGAAAAGGAAAACTTTAGATATCTTGGATCTATGGTTCAACAAGATGGAGGAATTGATACTGATGTAAGTCACAAAATTCAGGCCGAGTGGATTAAATGATGAATGCTTCTAGTGTCTTATGTGATCGAAAAGTTCTCCTCAAGATTAAAAGAAAGTATTATAAAGTAACAGTAAGACCAACATTGTTATATGGATCAGAGTATTGAGCAATAAAGCATAATCATGTTCAGAATATGACAGTTGCGAAGATGAGAATGCCAAGATAGATGTGCGGGACCACTAGAAGAGATAGGATTAGAAATGAGGAGATTAAAAATAAAGTAAGAATAGAACCGATTGAAGATAAAATGAAAAAAAAATCGACTAAGGTAGTTTGGTCATATTAAAAGGCGTCCAACGGAGACAACTGTTAAGATGTGTGAAAGTATAGAGATTGACATGAGTAGGAGAGGAAGAGGAAGACCCAAAAGTAGTTAGAAAGTTACTATTAAACATGACCTGGCCTACATGTATTTAATAGAGAATATGGCCTTTAACAGATTTGATTGGCATCGTCAAATCCATATAGCCGACCCCACCTAGTGGAAAAAGGCTTGGTTTGGTTTGGTTTGATTTAGTTTATTCACTAAAACTTTGAGAGGTGCTACAGTAAGATTTATTTATAACAAACTTGAAACATATGATACATATGCTCCAACTTGAAGAGGAGTGTCAATGTACATTAGTTAGACACATGTATATATGTAGGTATTCAATAATGAGGAACTACCTAGAATAATGGGTAATTTGAATAGACTACTACGAGTAATCTAAAAAGACAGCCATATACATGTATATATATATTCATAGGTTGTTCAGTGATGTATGAAATTTCTCATCAATAAAATTCAAATCTTTCATCAATAATTAACCAAACATATCCTACATGAATTTGCAATTATTCAGTCTCACATCTACAAGAAACACTATCCAACTTGAAGTTTGCACCATCTTAACAAACAAAACCCAATATTACCATTTGCCATCCAGACAACACATTGTTCTTATGATTTTATTATCATTATTTCAATTTAATTTTCAACTTATGTCCCAACATTCCCTATATTTGTATTAACAATGTCTTCCAAGCCAAATTTTACTGATAATATATACATACAAAAATTCTGTCTGGCCACAAATTTAATTTTCACTTTGTTGAAATGTATAAATTTGTGGCTGTCCCGCCTACCATTTTTTTTTTTTTTTTTGGGATTAAGTGTTAGAAAGCTTCCTTAGGAAGGCATCAAGAGGATGCCACCCAAATACGAAAAACATTCCTGCCGCAAATTTATACACATTTCAAGTGAAAGGGTTAGCAACATCAATAGAGCAAAAATTTTCACCATTGAAGTCACTGCCAACAACGATATTGAGGTTTGGACTCAGACTAATAAAATAGATTGAACATTAAAAACATTAGAGTAGTGCAACAGTCAAGCGAAAAATGTAGAAAGAAACACTAATAATAATGCGCCCAGCAATAAATAATAAGGTTTCTCCGATATTTTAAATCACCAGAAATATGACTACTTAGGTGTAACTTAATGATAAAAGCAGAAACAAAATCCTGCACAATCTACAAACCTACACATTCTCTAGCCATAAACATTCCATCATTGAACCCAAACCATAGCTAAAGTGTGTTGCACCACAACATTATCATAACAGCATTATTCATGCAGCATCAAATTAAGTGCTGCCATATAGATCATCTATCTTATCAACTCCACCCCAAATGCGACATTAAAAAGTAATAAATGTGATTTAAAATTAATGAGTTCACTATGATAAAATGATTTTGGGCCCATATATTATTCCAAATGTTAAAAAAATATGACTACCATTCAAGAATGCACTGAAGATGAAACTCATGCTTGCAATCAGTCACCTGCAAGGGGGGAAATATAATTAATTCAAGAGAAATATGCACGCAACTGATGATAAAGAGATAAAATCTCCAACACGTACCGTCGAGGGATCACTTTCACAAAATGGTTCAAGGCATATGCTGCAAGCATCATCACAAGCCTCTTGGATTCCCCCTTCCACAAACGCAGCAGCAGATGTTAAATGGTTCTCAGACTTTACACCTTCTTCCATCTTTGCAACCTTCAAGAGCCAAAAAAAAAAAAAGTTTAATACATTAACTTTTACAGTCTCAAGAAGTTCAAATAATCGTATTTATTAGAGTAATATGAGCATAATAGTGTGAGGGTGGGTTAATATAGTCATTAGCGTTAAGATGTTTCCCTAATATATAAAGGGCCTTGGTTTTATTTTCCAAGTACATTTTTCTCTTTACTTATTGATGTAACAGCAGAATATACCATCCCTTCTTTTTCTCTCTTAGATTTCTTTATTCCTGATCAAATCTATTATGTTATTAAAGCCTGGTTTTCAATTTGGATGCATTTAGAAAACTTCTAGGGTAAAAATCTTGAAGGAAGAACAATGACATCATTGTAGGGAATTCATGACGTCAGCCACCAAGGTCAAAATCCATCTTGTTTGAATTGCCTTGTGCTGATCTGTCCCTTAGTGTGGTTCTTTAGAAGATTAGAATAATTTTGGTCAGATTTTCGATTTTTGAAGATTTTTGGAGACCCCACTTCAATTCCATTGCCGATCTTCGATCACAACCATCTGAACACTTTTGAAGCTTTAATTGGCGACAATTAGGGTCGACTGGGCTAACTTGCACTGGTCCAGTCCACCTTTTGCATTTTGGTTCAGATTCAAACTAACTTATGTGTTCTCTTCTCGTCGACTCTCTCTCTCTCTTCTCGTCGACTTTCTCTCTTTCTGCACAGTCAGGATTGTAAGTGGATTTGCTCTAACTTGGGTTCGTTTTGGATTTTGGTGACAAACTATTTGGTAAGGTTTTTGGAACTACTTGTGCGAACTAGAAAGGCTGCTACATAGGGCGTCAACTGCCTGTATTCTTATATTTGGGTGTTATTCTGCAATTTTCAATATTTTTGGGGTAAACTTTTGGTTTCCAGTATTTTTTTAACTTTTTTTTTTGTTTTCTTTTTTTTTTTTTTTTTTTTGTGTTTTTA
>JAVXUM010000013.1:14326468-14338120 GCA_035590655.1 Pouteria glomerata | reverse complement strand
TTATATATATTAAGTTGTATTCAGATCTCAACTTATTAATTATGCATATTGAGTAGGGGTGGCAAAATGGACGGGTTGAACGGGTTTATAATGAATTTAAATGAGTTGAAAATTAAATGAGTGTAACCCAAACTCTCCTATTTAATTTTTTTTTTTTTTTTAAAGTTTTTTTGAACTTTTTTGGAGTTTTAAAAGACCCCTAACTTGAAAAGTATACCATTTATATAAACCAAACCAAATCAAACTTATTCCCATTAGGTGGGATTGGTTATATAAATTTGACGATACTAATCAAATCTGTTAAGAGTCATATTCTCCGTTAGATTCATATAGATAAGGTCATGTTTAATAGTTATTTTTCAACTGCTCTTGAGTCTCCCTCTCCCTTTTCTATTTCTGGCAATCTCTATACTTTTACACATTTTAACAGGTGCCTCTGTTAAACGCCTTCTAACATGTTGAAAGTATACCATTTATATAATACAATTAATACTTCATCTTAAAAACTAAATGTCTGTACAAAGTTAATTATATATATTAAGTTGTATTCAGATCTCAACTTATTAATTATGCATATTGAGTAGGGGTGGCAAAATGGACGGGTTAGACGGGTTTATGATGAATTTAAATGAGTTAAAAATTAAATGAGTGTAACCCAAACTCACTTATTTAAAAGGCGAGTTGAATATGAGCGAGTTAGATATAGGTTAGTACAAACTCATAAACCCGTATCTAATCCATTTATTTATGACCTAATTTATTTTTTTAAACTAAAAATTTATTTAATTAATAAATTTTTAAGTTAAATATGTGTTTTTGCCTAAAAGTATTAATTTATTAAATAACTGGATTATTGTAACAACCAGAATAAGAACCATAATCTACGTGTTTATATATATGTGTGTGTGTATATATATATATGAACTTAAAGGTAAGAAAATATTTAGAATCCATCTTTTTCTATACATTCACTGAAAAAGTCATGACGCCGTATGGAATAACCACTCGTTGGCCGTTTTAGAACTTTTTTGACCTATCTGACATAAAGTTCAAAATTTTTTTCTCTATTTCTAAAACACCTAATGAGTTTCAATTAACTACCCATTTAAACCCATTTATAAATAAGTGTTTTAAAAATTACCTATTAACAACTTAACTAATAAAATAAGAGGACCCAAACTTATTTATTATGAGTTTAATTGGGTGGGTTAATGGGTATGAGTTAACTTTGTCACCCCTAATATTGAGGTTTAAGTCATGCTCACATGTTATCTTAAAAATTGTCATGGGTCATATAAGAAATTGTCACCCTTAATCATATGGCAGGCAATACGCATATATATAAGGTGTTTGGTGTGATAAAAAGTGAGATAAAATGAGATAATTTGTGAGTTTGTAATTTGTGCAGTGAGATAAAAAGTGAATAACTTTTAGAGATTTTCAAAGTTTTTTAGAGATTTTCAGTAAAACAAACACCCGTATGCTTCAATACCTTCTTTCACCGCCTCTTCTCGAATTGATTCTCTTTCTAGTTTCCCTGGTATCATGTTTATCAAGTCATTGTATGGAATTTGTCCATTGCTTAGCTTCCAAATCGGTTTCCGATCATATCTTGAGAGAAAATGCAATATTTTGCTCTTTTCTCTTTGTTTTTGGAAGTTTAAAAATATAAATAACGGAAAATGTTCACATTGTATTCCAAAAAACTAAATGCTTTCCCCTTTTAATTTTTTCTTAACATTTTGAATTTGAAAGCTTATAAATTAGTTTAAAAAATAATTTCCTTAAAATCGATAATACTTGCAAGAAATTTTATTTTTGAATAATTTTCAAAGGCACCATATGATATATATATATGTGTGTGTGTGTGTGTGTTGGTGCAAGAATTACCAACACACGTGGCACTTGCCCAAATGCTATTTATCGTACATAAATAAACTCGGTTTAATGTTCTCCTGATCATGGAAATTGGGACCCACAGGTGAATAGGACATGGAGAATTAATTCCGGTTCATTTATAGTATTCTAGTCCATTTATGACTAAATATCTTAGTTTGGTTAGTTCTTCATCATACGAGTGGCAGGTGACACTTGGACATCCATATTATCCAAATAATACAATAAAATCTGGCTTCTACCTCACTCAATTAAATGTGACGTGATGAGTATTAAATAGGAAAAGAGTTATCGCACGAGTTGAACAACCAAATTAGGAAAGTAATGATTTCCCTGAACAGTATTAGTATTATTTTTAATAATTCCCCCATACTATAAATACAATACTTAATCACAAATTCAGGTACGTTTACTATTATTCACAGAACTCATAATCTTTTTCTCTTTAACACTTCGAGAGCCTGTACTGACTTAAGCATAAGAGGGATTGTGGTCGGGGACCCTCCTCGGCCCATTCTTCTGACTTGAATTGTCTTGCAGGCTCATTTTTACTTGTTTCTTGTGGATTTGATGAGCACGCTCGGCAAGATTTTTTACCGCCAAACATCTGGCGTCGTCTGTCAGAACCGATTCTTTAGTTCCCCATGTTGCTATGTACATTAAACAATCATACCGATCAATTTCCACCGGTCATGGCTTCAGGCGGGAATTCAACACCTCCACTGTCTCCACGTCTTGGAGAGGAGGCTACATCAATGAAGCAGAAGGTGAGTTCGTTAGTAATACGTACTTCGGGGTTGGAATCAAGCAAGTGACGAAGGGTGGAAGATTTAGAGGCAGCGATGAGAAGACAGGAACTTGAAGCTCTAGCAAATGCAAAGCAAGTAGAATTGGAAGAGATACTCCTCTTACTCAGCAATGAGAAGGGGAAAGCCATGGCTCAGATGATCTCTTAGAGACTCTTTATGATTATGATAGGAGTTTCAATTCACTTTATGATAAGTTAGAAGAGCAAAAGGATGATGAGGACCATGAAGCTCGAGACAGTAGGAAATTTTATGCTGGGAAAAAACAAGTAATTGATTAAGCAAAAGTCATTGGTTCCAGACCTGTTGGGGAGCCTATGTCACAACCCTAAAGGTCTAAAAATGCAACAACTGGGAAGAAGGGGGGAAGTAAGTGATTGAACTTCAATTATTACTCATTTGCCCATTTAAATACATTATATAGAGCACATAAGTAATATAAAATCTATGTTTTATACAGAATTCCTTCCCATTACTCAGATTTGGAGCACATGTGGATTATCTTCATTAAAGAAAGCAAATTGAGGTCATTTGGAGGAACAAAGGAGGAAGACATGGAAAAATACTAGAAACATCAAAGTGTAATTGGCAGCTGGTCAATGCCATTCAAAAAGAAGAAGACTTTTCATTTGAATTCAATAACAAGAAGGCTTGAAGTTTCAGTTTGGACATTTCAGAAATAGGAAGTCATATTCGGATAAGTAAATAATATATTCGAATACAATCGATGATTCAAAATTCTGGAGAGAAGAGCATGATTTGAATACAGTATCAGTCCTCAACACATTCGAATGATGATTTATATCTCAGCAACAGGTTCCATGTGACTTCATCTCCTTATGTGACGAGGATTCTAAAATCAAGGAATAGCAAATCTGTAAATGTGTGATGAATCATATAACAGTTAGAGAAGGTTTTCAGGAAGAAAAAAAAAAAGGGGGCTGACATCAGAATACATACACCACTACATCGAATTATAGAGAGAGGAACCCAAAGAGAGTAGAGAAAGCTCTGTTTTTCTAATTTTCTACTATAGTTTTAGATTGGAGTTCCCAATTTTCAATTCTAATTGCAATTTCAATTTCAAACACCATTGTAATTAGACTTTAATTGTGAATGGATTTCAATTTTAGATTTCTATATTTTCAATTCAGATTTCAATTTATGTTTTTAATTTCTTGAACATGTTCGGCTGAGTTCTTCTTGGATGAAGGCAAGGACAATCTCCTTTCCAATGATTCTCAAGATGCCGAGTTTCATGGTTTTACTTTGAGTTCTTTGATTACCAATTCAATTTGTAATTGATTACTTTAGGAATCATTTGAACAAGACTCGATTAACACCAATTTGTATATCGTATCTGTAAGTTCATAGGTGTTGCTTAAATTAGAACCCTTATGGCATTCATGTATGTGGGTTACTAGACCTAGAATACCTATTGTTCTTAAGATATGTTATGCACATTAAGTATTTGATCCATAGTTTGTTTCAATTGAAATTAATTTTCTCTAAATATCATTACAAATTGAGTTGGTGGTTTATAAACTCTTGGCATCTGAGATTGATTTGGATTGGGATTGAACTTGTCTTACCCAATCTTTCAATATTAAGTTTTAGTTAACTTCACTTCAACCCCAATAATTATTTCAAGAACCAACAATATTTTCAAATCAAATTTTGTATTCGTTTTAGATTTATGTGAGCTGGTGTTTTTGTCAACTTAATTCATTGGAATCAGTCATTAACATTGCACCTTAGATCCTTATGGAGATTGATCTGGTACTTACCAGTTTAATTGTGCTACAACCACACCTTGCACTTGGGGAAGTTTGTCTTGATTTCTTTCACTCAACACATTTAGTTCTGAATTTATAATTAGGAGTGAAGTAATTAAGCAACACAAGCACAATTTTAGCGCCATTGCCAAGGATCTTTGAAAAGCAATGGTGTCTTGAATATGTAGAGCAGTTGACAACACTACTCACCACCATCTTCAACCACAGAGCTACTCAATTTGTTGGATAACTTTGTTCCATCTTTGTTTATATTTTTATAGTTATTAGTTGTTAGTTTTAGTGATAGAATTGCTACATCTTATCTCTGAAATTTTGAATTCATTTACTGCAATCTATTGGAAGAGATTAAGACTGATTGTTTTTTTTTTTTTTTTTTTGTGTGAATTGGTGGATAATTGTGAAGTTTGGAGGTTAGGTTAGATTTATCACAAATCTAAATTTCTGTGCATGCTTTTAAGGTCTGGTAAACTTATTGGAATTAATTCTGAACTGCATAATCCATCATCTCTTGCTGAATTGATTAAACTCATTTCATTTAACACTTCATCTGAATCATCTGTTGCATACATGGACCCTCCAATACCACCTAATTTGTCGAAAGGAAGTGTTCAAGGAGAGAATGATCAACATGATCAGATTATTGTCAAATCTCTCCATGAATACCATTATCCAACTACACAAACCACTCCATCTTGCATTGTACTTCCAAATAGACATCAGAATTTTTATTTTAAACCTGGTACAATTCAATTTTTGCCTACTTTTCATGGCATGCACTCAAAGAACCCTTACATGCATATGAAATAATTTGAAGATGTTTGTGGAACTTGAACGGATAGAAATGCTAATGAGGATATGGTTCATCTCAAGTTGTTTTCATTTTCATTAAAAGACAAAATAAAAATGTGGTTGAATTCACTCGAGCCTAGATCAATGGAAACTTGGAGAGACATGCAAACTAAATTTTGGAAGAAGTATTTTCCTGCAAATAGGACATTGATTCTTCAATAACAAATCATGAATTTTGTGTGTAAGCCTAATGAAACATTTGCACAAGCATGGAAAATGTTTAGGGAATTGTTGCAAGCTTGTTCTCATCATGGTTTTGAGTCTTGGAGAATTGTTAATTTCTTTCATAATGCATTAACCCAAATCTAAAAATGCTTGTTGCAACAATGTACAGTGGTGAATTTTATGACAAAACCGCTAAAGAAGCTTTGCATTTCTTTGATTCACTTGCTGAAAATACTAAGCAATGAGAGGTAGTCTTCTCATTTTTTTTTGAATTTTCTGACAGCTCAAATGCTAGAGACAAGTTTTGTCTCAGTAAGACTAATGATCTTGGAGCTCGGTTGGTTGCACTTTCAAAGAATGTTGAATTAATGGAGCAAAAGAAGCAAGCATTGAAGGAAAATGAAATGAAGTGTGTGCTATATTAAACCTCAGATCATAGGATAGATGATTGCCTTATACTTCTAGCTTTCAAAGAGCTTTTTTATGTTCACCCAATGTCTTTGATAGCTTGGACTTCAGTGAAAAGGAGTCAAGGTCAATTGGGTAATAAAAATCTTCTGAGTGCACCAGAAAACCAGCAGTAAGAAGGAGAGGGTAGAAGCTTCAACATCTCAAAGTTTGGATGAAAGGATTATTGCAATTTAAAGGAATTAGGAAGCTTTGAGTAATGAAGTGAAGGAGCTGAAAGCTGGAAAATAGAAGATCATTCAATTGCTAGAAGGGTTATATGAAGCTGCACACTTGGATGTTAGGGATGAGTAAGGGGGAATGAAGGATTCGAATATGACAGCTTAAAGTATTCGAACAGCTTGTTTAATGGCCAATTCTCTGTAGCAATTTGTTAAGATGTTTTGAACATGTTTTGTTTTTCTTTTTAGTAATAGCATTTTAATAGGATGTTTTTAAACTTGTTTTGTCAGAATCTAGAGTAATATTAGTCAATTTGCTTATGGTTAAACTCTGTTTGCTGTGTTGTGATGGCAAATTCAGGTGAACTTGTTGAAAATTAAATTTTAATGGAATGAGAAATTAGTTGTCTTGGGATAAATTAGTATTAATTGCATGAATTAGATTAAGTTGAGCATAAGATTTGAAATTTCAAGAGCTGTGTTATCTGCTCTGTGTTTTAAAGTTGATTGGGTTGTGAATGAATCAGCTTCCTCCCTAACTCCAGTTTGCAAAATAATGTCAGTGATCAATCCCTCAAAAAGCAGCCCAAAGTTAGCTTCAGGTCCACTACCTGAGCTATGGTATTCCATATGTGTTGGGCTAAATTATAAGGGATACTCAGTAACAACTTTTCCATAAGCACAGCTTGTTCCAATGATACCAAGGACCTATAAACATGAGGCAGAATTGACGAACATACCAACATGTGTAAAATATTGCTCTTCGGGGTATGCCCAGATTTGGACGTGCAAAGTAGCCTTGCACCAGTCTATTGTGCTTGAGGATTTCCTGATAAGAGCTTAACCAAATTTTCCGAGCTCAATTGCTCACTCCAATGAGCTTCTTGTTTTCAGGTAAATGCAAGCACTCCTATAATAGGTAAAGATCCAACTAAGGCAATCTTTTTTGGGCTTAAGGTAATGGACTTTCCTTTAATTTTTTTTGTAATGACTGGTCTTCCATGCAATATGCCTACTTCAGCATTCGCATAAAACTCCCTCATAAAAGGCACTATAGCCGTCTTACTAACAGTGACCCACCTTTGCTAATTATTTTGCTCAAACATGTTCACTAATTCGTATGGTGGATCAGCATAGTCCTCTAATTTGATACCTCTTTTACACAACACTGTTCTTTTACTATAATTGTCTTTGTTTTTCAGTTCTATAGCTTTACTTGCAAACCTCAAATTGTCCTCGGGCTCCTCAGAAGCAGGATCTTTCTCTATTTCATTTTCCACATCCATTTCAGTTCTAGTTTCCTGATTAGTGGGTTCAGATGCATGCTAATTAACGGGTGTTTCTTCTATAGATTAGTTATCAATAGAGTTGTGAGGCCCAGTTTCAGCAGAAACATGTGGGGTATCTACAGAATTCAAAGCTTCTAACTCAACAAGTTCAGTAGAAACAGTGGGAAGACCCATACCTTGTTGGTATCGAATTCTCATGCTCCTCCTTTTTGCATTTCTTGTATAAGCCATATTCTTTATTCTCTTCAGAGGCATTGTTCTTTAGCAGATTTCTTTGACAAAACTCCTTTCCAGGGCCGGCCCTGAGATTTTTCGGACCCTAAGCACATACTCAATTTGGGACCCTTTACATCTAAAGAAGTATTATAATTTCAAAATATATAAACTAAAAAACTTACAAGAATTTAAATTTAGAAGTCACAAAAGTTACTTAAACATTATAAAAACTAATAAATATCATTTGAACATCACTCTTCTTGCATTTTTAGAGGCAAACAAATTAATCAAACTTCCATAATCTAGTTTTGATGCGAAATCATTTTCGATGGATAACATTGCTAATCCATTCAATATTTCTTGTGACATGGTTGATCGAAGGTAGTTTTTGATCATCTTCAATTTTGAAAAGCTTCTTTCCCCCGATGCTACTATAATCAGAATGGCTAAAAGTATTCTATAAGCAAAGTACTGAGTTTGGGTGCTTGGTGTTTTTAGTATTTAAAAAAAAAAAGAGGGGCACTTTGCCATTACAATGGGGGCCCTGCTTTTTGTGGGGGCCCTTTGCCGCTGCCTGGTGGGCTTGGCCCAAGGGCCGAGACTGTTCTTTTCTGACAGAATTTTTCAAGAAACAAACCCTAGTTTATTCGATTCTAGAAAATTCAACCTGGACTTGATGTAATGTAACTTTCTCACACTACTCTCAGTTGTTTTTCAGTTACAACTTTTATTTGGATGGAGCTCCTTTGAATCAACTTTGTTTTGAAACTATGGGTTCATTCATGGCGTGAGGGTTTGTATTCGAATGGGCAAACGTTCAAATGGGCGCAGCCACGATTATTTATAACAGAGGTTCAAAAATCGTATTCGAATACCTCAGCCCTCGTTCGAATAGGATCGAGCAGAACAAAAACCTTCAGTGTTTAATGACTAGATTCTACGGCAATCCTTTAGAACTGCTTAAACCATGTTTTATCACCTAAGTTTAACTCTACATTTACATCCAATGACTTTTAACTTTAAAAGAAAAAAACAAAAAATAAAATTTTGCAAAATATTTTTCAAATTTTCAAATTTTCCATTGTTTACTTCAATTTTTCTACTATTTACAGCATTTGTAAGATAAACAGATTCCAATTCAGAAATTTAGAATCACCATTTCAATAAGTTTGATCATAACAATTCAATATACTTCAATCAATCAATCAATTCACAAATATCAAATAATTCCCAAACTTAGTCATTTTCCTCAAAAATATAGTCCAAAGAGATTGGGTTGAAGCTGGCGTTAATTTTCGATTTGCTTCTCCTCATTTTATACCTTATCCGTAATCTCTTATTATAGTGAATAAAAACCAATTTGTAAAGTTTGATATACTTTAACTTATTCCTCGTTTTTTTGTGGATAAGGCTAAATGTATTCTAATTTCATTCACAATTTGAGGAAGACGTTTTTTTTGCTCAAAACTTTAACAGGTATACGCTGTAATTCGGGAGCATTAGAACTATAAAGAATCCACCACTCCACTATATTATATAAATAAGTTTAAATTAGTATGAGATAAAAATATAACAACAATACATTAAATATATTACAATAATAGAAAGTAAAATTTTAAATGTGTTTACTCGGATTAGATCTCATTACAGATCTTTGAGCTACAGGTTGACCAAATGAGTCTTGTTTATCTCTAAATGTAAGTAACTATAAAATATCGTAAGTTAAGTAATTGATTTTCAATCATAAATATAAACTAATTAAATTTTGTGTAAATGAATAAAAATAATTGTCACTCACCTAATTCATGGCCAAAATTTGGTTTCTAATATTGGTTTCAACTTTGTGATTACATTCTTTGTTCTATTTAACATTTCCGTTAAAACATTAGGGGAATATTGAGTCCCATATTGAAATTGAGGATTCAAAAAATATCTTGTCATGGATATAAATGTAAAAAAAAAAATGTTACTATAACAAAATAAATGAAGAACATGTAATTTAAGGAAAAAACAAAAAAGACACTTACAGAAAAATATAGCAGCTGCATGTAAATCGTGATGTAACTGCGAAACCCAACAACTATCAATCATCTTTCAATTTCTTGATATTAGCGATAGTTATTTTTAATTGTCAATTTTGTTCTATCCATTACCTCGTATATAAAACCATGGTAGGTTTTTCATTACTATCCACTAACTTTAGTACTTTAATAAGAGGTTCATATACTTTAATTATATCATTGAATTTCTTCCAAAACTCAAAATCTAAAATTAATTATTTCACTTCAACTTCTGGACCACTTCTTGACCTCCCCCATTTTGATTTCTCCACTCTTTTAATGTGGACACATATCTCAACTTCTACTTACACCTCACTATGCTTTCAAGTGCAATGAAATTTGTTGCAAATCTAGTGATAGTAGGACAAAATAATTTTCTTCCCCTAGTTAACTTCTTCATGATGTGGTAGACAGTTGGATAATTATAAATAAAAATTGTGATAGATTTTGATGTATCAAGACTTCTGCTACACTTTTCTTTTTTAAAATATCGTTAGCATCAAATTAATACAATGTGCAGCACATGCAGTCCAATACAAGTGACATATTTTTTGTATTAACTTATGATCCATAGTTTTTAAAGTTGCCTCATTAGCAGTGACAACTTGGACTACGTTAGACTCACTAATTTCCTCTACCACAAAATTTAACAACCCAAAATAATATTCTATTGTCTTATTGCTCACATATGATACATAAATGCACTTATGAAACATTATTCCTTTATTATAATACATCAGAAAATTATGTGATCACATGTTGGTTCAGTCTACCCATCACATATGATTGGAACACCCCTCTCCTGCAACTCTATTCAAATGAGCGTATCCATTGTTTGATCTTCTCATACTCCTTAGACAGTTATGGTATGCAATGAAGCATATCCAAGTAAAATATTTACCTAGTTCTTATCAATTTGACTTGTTAGACAAGTGGAATTGCTTTACGCAAGGAAACTGTTCATGATTGAATATGTGACTCAATTTGATAAGTCCAACTTAAATTGTAATATAGTTAAAGATGAGGCTACAACATTGAGTAGATTTCAGCAAAGGCCTTAATAAAGACAAGAGATAGCTTGACCTTAGGAATGTCACTACTCTTAACCATAGTTCTGAAAATCGGCATTGCGTAATGGAAACGGCCGTTATGTAACATAATCACCCCATTGGAATCCCGTTAAGACCAAGTTATATGAAGTGGAGGAGCCATCACACTATAACAGCACGTTACGACAGCATAACGCCTGGTACGGCAGTATAATGCCAGAGTAATAGCTCAATTAAACCCAAAAAAAAAAAAAAATCAAGAACAGAAGAAAAGATAATTTGAAAAGGAAAATCAACAAAAACTGAAAAGTAAAAGTTTTATTCAACATTGGTTCAAAAAAATCAACAGAACTCTCATTCAAAATCTGAAAACTAAAGAAATAAAAGTAGTACCTCTTCTGCTAAATTAAAAATTATGAGAGAGAGCAAAAAAATGTCTACTTTTGGCTCCAATTTTAGCCTTTCATCTTCTTCCAACTCCAAGCCTTTCAGGTGTTGAAGAGTTTAGATCTTAATATCGTTTTTTCTTTCTTAGATTTTTTTTCTCTCTTCTTCAGATCCAATGATTATTGTTTCAAAACTGTGATTTTGAAACAAATTTTCGAAGAGAAAGATTGAAGTAGGTTGACACTTGAACGGTTGAACCAGTGGAAGTTACGCATCTGGACTGAGTGGAAGAAAAAAAGAAATAATTGACTGATTTTTGGGCGGCGTCGATTCCTTGGGCAGCGTGGGTTCTGTGGGCAGCTAAGTGTCAGGTAAGTTATGTAAATATAATTATATTTTTGGGTGGCGTGGATTCCTTGAGTGACATTCCCGATCCCCTTGAGCGGAAAAGGGATTGTTATATATATAATTATAATATATAATGTTCATATATTATATATTTAAAATATA
>JAVXUM010000013.1:14308784-14321974 GCA_035590655.1 Pouteria glomerata | reverse complement strand
AATATTCTAGCCCCGTTACCTCCTGTTACCGGTTGACGTGGTCGACTGAAAATGCATATATATATATATATTATAATTAACTGTCAAAGCTTGTTCTCAATTC
Organism: Pouteria glomerata; assembly: GCA_035590655.1. Taxonomy (NCBI): domain Eukaryota; kingdom Viridiplantae; phylum Streptophyta; class Magnoliopsida; order Ericales; family Sapotaceae; genus Pouteria; species Pouteria glomerata. The sequence goes on along the minus strand of JAVXUM010000013.1, from coordinate 14,321,871 downwards.
TTCCAGTATATGTTTGTTAGGTTTTTATAATTGTAACTAACGATTTGTGAAAAAAATAATAAGCTCAAAACTTGTATCTAAGGCTTTTTATTGTGACTTGTATTCTTGAATTCGAAATTATAATTCGATCTGAAAGTTTTGCGGTATAACTTGCATGGATATTTTTTTAAGATTTATGATGTTGCGAAGGGTAGAAACCAGTATAAATATTCACCTTTTGAAATTAGGGTTAGAGGGTTTTTCTTGATTCTTGAAAAAACTGTACAGTGCACTGTATCTTTCTTTCATCAAAGTATAATTTTTTTCTGTGTCTTGTCTGTAAATGTAAATTTTATAGTCAAATCACCTAAATCTTTTGTCTCCTTTTTTTTTTTTTATACTTTATTTTGTACGTTTGTGTGATCCAAGATTATATACCTGGTTTCTAATATGACTAATATGAATTTTAAAAAAAAAAAAAAATAGTTTTTGACTACTGTATATATATATGCTAATTTATAAGTTTTATGAGGGTGTGGTGCAAATACACGAGGTGTTTGATTTATTAAAATTTATCAATTTTTATTATTTTTTTTAATTATATAACTTTTATAGCAATTTTTTTAACTTTTTTTCTTATACCTTTTCCCCATGCAAACATCTTAGGGTGCATTTACAATTGTGAAAAAAGATGAAAGCTTTTGAAAACTTTTAACACATTTTGCACTTCGTACTTCATAAAATTTTTATAAATTTATATATATCTATATATCTTAATAAATTTTTACCATCTCCAATAACAATTCCAAAAATCTCAATAATTTTTTTTATAAATTTTAAAAACTTTTCAAAAATTTGATCAAAATCCGTCAAAACGAACCTCTAAAATTCGTCGAAACAGTTTTTTTTTTCAATATTCTGACTCAAAAGTCAAAATGTTCAGTAACTTTCAAAAAAGTTCTGACATAAATTTGTTGTAATGAAATAAAAAAATTATTCGAACGGTTTCTCTCACTACTAGGAAAAACAAAATTGGCGACCAGAAGAATGCTTGACTGCTAGTAAGCAGTCGAGAAAAGAAAAATTCACGTCCACCTTTATGATATGGTCGGCGGCCTCGAGGCGGTCGAGAAATCCCCACCCCCTCCTCAAAACCCTTGCTTTCTTTTCTCAGCTTTCTTCTCCCGCTCGCAGCACAATTTCCCTCCCTCTCTCTCTTTCTCTTCATGGTGGGCTACGCTCAGTTCGCCGGAGCAAAACCTCCCATCGCCAGTGCTCAGCTACTGTCGGTCAGCTCCAGACCGCAGGTATTTTTCTGCTTTCTTCTCCCGTGCACTACACACTTTTCTCTTTCCCTCTCTCTCTCTCTATCGTAATGTATATATATAAGTTTATTCAATGTATAGGCTTTGCTATATGAATGAACAGGTTGTGGAAGAATAGTTTGAGATAAGATGAGTATATTTTTTAGTTTAAAAAAAAAAAAGTATAGTCGACCGCCTCAAGCTTTTGTCGACCGCCAAATGGCAAACGAACAATTTTTTTCTCGACTACTTGGAGGACAACGACGAAGCTTGCAGATGATTTTTTTGTTGACCGGGTGGGACAGACGAAACTTTTCTCGACCGCTTGTAGCGGTCGAAAAAGCTTTTTCTCATCCATAGCATCAATGTTTGTTATTAGGCGGTAGACATGCGGTCGAGATAGCTTTTGTCAATCGCTTTATAGGCTTTTCTCGACAGCTTCAGGCGGCCGAAAAAACCCTTTCGTCCTATAGTGTCTCTCTAAAATTTTAACATAAAAGTTAAAAATTTATACTATTAATCTTAGAAAAACGTTGTTTGGTGGTTGCATGTCAAACAATAAAGAACTATCAAAACTATATTTTTCGTTATTTTTTGAAATTACACACGGACCCTTAGTTAGATTGTTACCGGATTCGTTGGAGCCTCGTTGAAAACTCCATTTTGTGTGTTGTCTGGGGATAAATCCAAATTTGGCTAATGCATATGTGCTTATTGGAAGCTTTTCGAACGTTCAAGCCAAGAGAAAAACAAGAACTTCTTTTTCATCGTATAAAATTCATTTGTGCTTATTCAAAGGGACCTTATCCTAGGATTTTTGTATAGGGAGAATATTATTAGATACATGTATATCTCTTCTCTCAGTTATGGTAGAACAGTTTAGTCAAGCACTTCATGTATAGAGCATTTAAGGTGTTTGAAAATTTGTTCGTGACTTTAACGTGCGTTGGTGAAAGTAGTTATGGTCATATCGTACATTGTGATCGGAGAGTCTTTGCTGTGTGTCGATCATATAGTTCATTCATTATTCCATTTGCTCAATGCGTCAAAGAATTCAACAATAAGAAAGTTGGGAGTTTATTAGACCTCACCTGCATTCTACTTGCATTACAGTCTAAGTATAATTAGCTCTCGTTCGTCACATCGAAAGTAATTAATTTTTATTAATTTTTTTATTTTTTTAATTAAATTTTACTACACATTATTTTTACATTAAATAATTATATTTATATTTTACTTTTTTAAGTCAAATTTTTACTAACCAAAGCCCCCTTAAGCTACAAATGCTTAAAATCAGGGAGTAGACAGCACATGCTATGTCAACGTTCTTGCTTGATGATGGTAAGAGAAAGTTTAAAATTAAAAAATATTAATTTTAAGAATTCAATTACTTTCAAGTCGAGTCCGTTTGGAGGTTCAAGAAATACTAAAAAAATATCAAAAATTGACACTTCTAAAGTAATTTGACTGTTTAATAAACTTACAATTTTTCTCACTTTTCTTATTTGCTACAGTAAATAATTATTACTGGGCCCTATTTTTTACACTTTTTTATTCTATTACAGTAAAAAATTTTACCAAATATTCAAAAGTTACCACTTTTCTATTTTGCTACAGTAACAATTTTACCAAATACTAAAAAATTACAAAAAAATTACTAAAAATTAAATTTTTATTCATCAAATACACAAAAAATTACAACTCACAAAAAAACACAAAAAAACTATTAAAAGTTTCAATTTTTTTTTTACCTTCAAACGGCCTCATCGGTTACGATATCTTTAACTCCCAATTCGAACATATAGCAATTTTTTAAACTAAGAATAATCTATTATTTTAATTACTCATGAAAGTGTTGCGTAAACAAGCTGGATTAGTCAAGCAATGGGTTGTTAAAAACTTGATTAAAAAATTCTTATTAAATTTCAAAATATGTTTAATATTAACTTGTTAAAAATCTTATTGTGTAACTGCATATTCAGTACATTTTTTTAACTGGCTTTTACATGTAGAAATTAGTGTAAATTATTTAAATTACTAAATATCTTAAATAATTATTTTTTATTTCAAACATCAACAGTTAAAAACGTTTACTGATTGTGTATCAGTGCATAAATGCATCGCTACTCCCCCGTATCCATAAGAGGAGCTTTGTTTACTTCCAATTCTATGTCAAGTTTGGAGGTGTTTGATTTGTAGAGATTCATTGAAAAATTTTAAAAATTTTTTAAAATTTTTAAAATTTATCTCACTGTACGCATTACGAACTCACAAATTATCTCATTTTATCTCACTTTTTATCACACTAAATACTCCCTTAATAAATTTTGTACTTTAATTTAAATCATGAGGGGATTGTTCAAGGTCATGTGCTTTGGACTTAAATTTAAGCAATAAAGTATAATTATCTCTAAATAAATTGCTTAATAGTTTTGGAATTTTAAGGAAAACCATCTTGAGCCCAACCGAACGGAAATGCCTGTCTCAAATGTGAGTTGTTGGTAGCAAGGTTAATCTTACGTTTTAATTTACAAATTGTCGCGGAAATAAAACTAGTTATGCCTATTTATTTACAAATTAAAAAAATAAATATTGTTTTTATCACTTTTATTTTTTCACTAATGTCTTTTTCTTACACTCCCCACCTCCAAAAAAAAAAAAAAAATTCCCTTCACAAATCCAAGGCTCAAATTTGACATTAAGGGCTCGTAATTTAAATTGAATTGCACGCCAACTTCTATTTATTTATTTACTTATTTTTTATGGTGAGAAATATTGACCACAACAATATATCGATTAATTAAGCTTAAGATTGTATTTTGATAAGATTTTGTCAAGAAAAAAATAAATCAAATGAGATTAAAAATTATTTCTCTTGATTAGTTTGTAATGCTAAATGAAAGGAAAAGATATTTATGAAATATTAAAAAAATAAATTAAAAAATATTAAAAATAATTTATTGATGAATATTTGTTATTTTCTTATATTTTTCAATGAGAGCTTTTTTTTTTTTTTTTTTCCCTTTTCTTCACCTTCTATTTCGTTTTTCTTCCATTATACTCTTGGTGTAAATACACTAAACTATTATTTGTAGTAGTTGTATATGACTTGTGAGTACGACCAAGTTAAGAAAAATCTAAAATCTATGTCTGGGGATTAGAGTGGGGAATAAATTATTATTTTACTAGTTTCACTTAATACTTTGTTTGGTAAAAATAAAAGTTAAATCATTCTAAACAAAAAATAAAAGTAAAATCATTTTAAACAACATATCTGAACCAGATAACATATCCTCAAAATGGAGGTGTTTGGTTCCTAAAATAATCTCACCATCTTTCACGGCTTTGAATCTTAGGTGTGCACGTGTACGCATGCTAGAATTAATGATTCAATTGTGTGGATTGATGATGCACCGTGAATCAACTTAAATAATATTATATAATTCAAAAACTTTTAAACGCATGTAATTGAAAAGTAAAGATTTTAATCAAATTAAAGATACAGAACCAATGATATTATATCATGAAATACTTGTCTTCTCAATTTTGACTTCCTCATAATGTCTAAACTAATAAAAGCCTAGGACCTCGATTGTTCTATGCTATTCTACTCCTCTTACTTGATCTACTTCTAATTTTTGAAATTAAATTGGAATTTAAAAGCATAATGAACAGTAAAAGATAAATCTCATTTGAAGAGTGATGGCTAATTAAATATATAGAATTTTTATTGTGAGTTTTAAGTTTGAATCAGGTTTCTAAGTTTTTATTATTAAAATATTTAAAATTTATTAGTCATTTATTTTTATACCATTTTTTTTAGAATTTATCAGAATTTCTTTTTATAATTTTAAAAATTAAAATTCATTTTATCTAATTTTAATTTTGTGACATTTATTATTTTAGAGAAAGAAATTGTAGATTTACTTTTATTAGTCATTTCCTTATTGGCTCAACCCCAAAGTCAATGGGTTTTTATTACTTTATGTTGTTTTGTGTACTTTGAGATAGAGAACAATTTTGAATGTCGAAAAGTCATGAAGTGCACTTTCATATGTTTTTGGAGCAACGGTAAAAACACGGCTCATTCAGCCATTATGCGCCGCGTTCGAGATAAGGAATTCATAGGTATCTAATATTCTCACCCAAAAGAAGAAATTAAAGCATCAATGAAAGGCGTTCCTCGACTTGCTCTCTAATTATCTCATTTTAAAAATCACTTTGCGGACTAGAAAATTGAAAGATTTTGAACTCATGAACATTAAAATAAATCCATGAATGTGATTTTGTTTAAAATAAATTTGAATCCATTGAAAGCATTGGTGATTTCAGTGAAATATAATTGGTTTCATTGGTTCCCAAAAGCATAAAATCAAAATTCTCAATTTACTATTATTTTGCATATAAAAATAAAATAATTAAGGAATCACACACTCTTTTAAGTACACAAAACATGTCACGCCTCGAATTTTGTAACTCGAGTTGTGAATACTAATTACATGCAACTCATAATAAACACCATAAAACTCAATCCAAGCCATACAACTGTGCTAGAGCAAACACCAGAATAAAATAATAGTAAATCTTAATAGCCAAAATTCTCGGTCACAATCAGACAATAGTACTTTAATAAAATAACCATAATAATATCTAGGCACATCTAGCCTTTGTAACCATACGGAATCAACAAAATAAACATCTAATTATAAAATAATATATCTCTAAAATAAATATCTAATACAAAATAGTACATCTCTTTGGAGATTAGTAACAATTAAACATGAGTTTAAATTTCTAATAGTATAAATTTTTTTCTTTTATATAGCTACATTGAAATTTCATTAGTTTCAAAAAAAAATCATACCAATAAGAAACTTTTAAATATATTGGATAAAATACTATAAACAAGTATTCATATTTTTATAATTCAATGGCACGTAAATAATTTTTATATTTAAAATGAAAATTTTATTATTTAATTATATTTTGAAAAGAGAAAGAGACAGAACAATATGTTTTTTAAAGAAAGAAAAAATATAGAGATGAATAGATATAATGAAATAAATTAATAAGGGAGAGAGAATCTAGATTTTATAGAAGTAATAGACGAGGGTACATCTATCAATAGTTAAAAATAATATTAACTGAGCCCTGGCATTAATAATTTCTATTCTAGCATTAACAATTTCTGTTTTAACATTATCGTCAACCTATATCTTACTGGAATTTTAAAATTATTATGACGTTCACATAGGATGCTAGTTTTAATGGTTTTTATATAAAATCTAGAGTAAAGTACGAAAACTACCCCTACACTTGACCGATGGTCTCATTTTGGTTCTATTAAGTATGAAAACTACTTCTATATTTTACCCATGATCTCACTTTGATTCTATTAGTTTCAATTGTGATAGTCAAATCCCCGTATTTTTTGTCAAACAACAATGTAGTCCATTCATTTGTTGCTCATTAATTGCAACCGTTAAGGCAAGAGTAAAATCATCACTCTTTAAAAAAGAATTTTCTCGAAATTTTTTCACTATTCTTCATTTTCTCGTAACTTTTCCAACAACACCATCAGATTTCATACTCGTTAGCCTCTCTTTTTCAATCTTAGGAGGTTGGGCTTGATTTTCTAGTAACTTAGCAATGACCATGGCTGCTAAAAAACCCTCAAATCTGTAGCCTAACATTCTGTGTGATACCCTCACCTTTGGTGTGAATGAGAATTATGAAAGCTTTTCTTATGGAAATGAGCTTAGAGCTTATTGTTGCTAAAACTTATGGTCTTCTAATTTTTCTAAGTGTTGGAATGCTTTGGTTATGTGTGGTTGAAGGAAATTAGAATGGGAACCAAATTGTGTAGGGTGGCCGGCTAGGTGATATTTCAAGGAAGGGAGCTTGTTAATGTAAAGTATGAAGGGAAAAATTGAAATGGAGAAGTGGTAACTGGCCATGCAAGCTTTGGCACCAACTTTGACCAAACTAATGGCACTTTAAACCAATTAACTTGAGCCTTGACCCTTTGACCTCCATGTGAGCTTATTTATATATATAATATTGTAGGAAGGATGGTAGAAGAAGCAATGGCGCCAGCCACCTTCAAGAATAGTCTTCTAAGTTCATTGTTTTTGTTGTTTTGTTCTCTAAAGGAGTGGGACCCAAAAGTAAATGCATGGAAGACTTTGTGGTTAATATCTATATCTATATATATTGATGAAAGTTGTGTTGAAGAGAGGAATGGCCGACTAAGGGAAATTGCTCTTCTATTTTGTTGTTGTTTTGTTGTTATATGAAAGTCAAGAGCATTTAAATTGGTGGGGTCCATGGAGTAAAGGCTTGGAGGACTTTGATTACTATACATATATATATAACACTTGAATTTGTGGTTGAGAGAAATTTGGCCGGCCATGATGGAGGGATATAGATATATATATGTATATTTGATTGGTTAAATTGAATAATAAATATCTAAGAGAAAGAAAGAACCAAACACCCTTTGTTCATTCGGCCATTGAAGAATTTGGGAGAAAAGAAAGGAGAAAAAAGAAGAAGAAGAAGAAGAAGAAGAAAGAAGAAGAAGAAGAAGAAAGAAGAAGAAAACCAAGAAGTGAATTAAAGAAAAAGCCAAGAGGAAGGAGAAGAGTTCAAGAGGAGTTGAGTTCTCGAGTTTGGGAAAGTTAGAACTAGCTTGGAGAAGGAGAGTCCCTTTAAGGTTCTTAAAAGTCTTGGAGTTTTGAAAGAGCTTGAGCTCAAATTTGAGGTAGGGAAAACTTCTACTCTCCTAGTATATATTTGAAGTTCTTCTCTTCTTCTTCAATTTTTAATAGTTGTGGTACATAACAAAAAGGGAAGCCATGAATCCTTGTAGAGAATAAACCAAATCTATGAAACCTAATTAGGGGTAGGGTTGATGGTTTAGTGTGATTTGTATAGTGGGGAGTGATGGGAGGAGAGGGAAGATAATTTTGAAAACCCTAGGTTAAGGTGAACTGGGAAGAGGGAAAAGCAGGTGTAAAATGATAATTGGTACATAAAAATAAGTAGAGGTACATGAGGGAGGCAAAAACCTGAAGTGGAACAAAACCCGGAGCATTTTACTCTCTGGGGGCGCCGCCTGATTGAGGCAGGGGCGCCCGAGTGAGGGGGGCACCCGCCCAAAAAGGTGGGGCGGCCGTGCACTGTTCACGGGAAATTCCCCCTTCTAGGGGCGGCCGACCTGATTCAGGCAGGGGCGCCCGACCCCCCTGCTGAATCCCAAATTGACTTTTTAACTTATTTTAAGCCTACCTACACTACTCTTGCTATATGTAAACATCATAAATGCATCTCTCTCTTCATGTCATGTAAATGTCACTTGTTGGTTAGTGCATGTGATGTGGGACTTGGTTTCATGCATGGGACTTGGAATGAGTTATTAATGCTTATGAAAACACTTGCATTATCTTGATGAGAAATAAATGACTAATGTTTAGGTTGAGATGAGAATACTCAGGAATATGGCGAGTATATGAACTCCCAATGGAATGACTTGTGTTACCAACCGAAATGTGTTATATGTGGACTCACATAAGTTACAAACTTAATGGAAGATAAGAAAACAAAATGATTGGTTGTGTGCTGGGGAGTTGCGGGGTACATCAAAATAGGAAGGGTCTGAGATTACCCTCGGGTTGTAAATCCCGAAACCTGCGCAGGGTTGGTGTTTCATACTAGTAGGTTAGTAGCCTGCGAAATGAGGGTAGTGTATGAGATATACACACGGGCGGAGCGTTGCCCTAGGTTGCTATCCTAAAGCACCCCCATAAGGCCACGGCGTCGGCCGGATAAGGACGCCGGAGTGGTACCCAATCCCCAATGATGTGTGAATGATTAATGTATGATGGAAATACAAGACGAATAAGATAATGAGTTAAAGATGATAAATGACATTGTACCCTTTGGTTTTCATTGGTTTATAACTCTTGCTTATACTTTGAACCATGAGATATATGTCATCATGTGATGCATGTTGAATTCTTGTTGGTGCATTATATCATGATTTCTATATCATGATTTCTATATGCATTCCATTTATATTATGGGAGTGTATCGTGGGCATACGCCGTCCGTGCTCACGTCCCTACAGATGTTCATGTAAGACCCACACAGGACGAGTAGGAGGGACCTCGAGGACACACATGTGTTCTTTTGCGAGAGCGGGACTAGTAATGCATGTTGTAAATATATTTTGAGAGGTTAATGAAAAATATATATATCATTTCTTTTGCTTTTGGTTTTATAATGGCCATAAGGCCAAGGCATGTACCAATTTATGGAAATTCACATAATAGAATTGTTCTATAATTATGATGGTTAATGTGGATGGATGTGTAGTCTTAAATGGGTTGTATGGTTAAATTAGAAAATCGCTGCATAGTTGTATGGCAGGGAGTATATATTTTGCACAGGTATTCTGTTAGGTACCCATTTGACCAAATTTTAGGCTGTCATATAGCAGAGGGAGTTTTGTGGGTCCGTTGCGTGACCGATATGCTTGCTCTGATACGGTTACTATGTTTACATGTTATGAATGAATTATACCCACTCCCTGGGTCCCCGGATCTGGGGCGTGACAATATGGTATCAGAGCTTAGGTTAGACTACCTAAGGATACGGGAACCCTTGCATTTCATTGTGCATGTATATGTGGTATTGATGTAATGTGTTTTCTTGCTTTCTGTATTTGGTAAGATGTGATAGTGATATTAATCTCTAGTGCATTCTTTGTGTTTAAATAGAATGCCGCCAAGACAAGAGCCGAGGGAAGGGGCCGAGGTAGAGGTAGAGGCCGAGGGTGAGGCCGTGGCAGAGGTAGGGAAGCTGTGGAAGCCCCAGTGTAGAGTGCCTCCATCTCGCTGGAACAGGAGGTAGAGCATAGTGCGGTGGCTGAAATGCAACCAATGCCCCAAGGTGGAGCGGCATCACTTGCAGCACCAGCAGTCCCTTAACCTGCTGCAACTGATGCCGGGGCTTTTTGTCAACAATTGGCCACTACAATGGCTACTATGGCGGGCAGAGCCGGGGCAGCACCCCAACCGCAAGTTCAAACGGGTGCCACCAAGAGCAATCTGGAACAATTTCGGAGGATGAAGCCTCCGAGCTATGACGGTGTAGCGGACACCGAGGTGGCGGAGCATTTTCTCGACGAATGCGAGAAAATTTTAGAAGCGTTGGAAATTGTGGAACCTGCCAACATCACCCTCACTGTTTTTCAATTGGTGGGGTGAGCCTCGACATAGTGGAAAGGCATTAAGGAAGCTCGCGGTCACGTGGGGCTTACATAGGACCAGTTTAAAGAGAGGTTTCGTGATCATTTCTTCCCCTAATCCCTGCAATATGCCAAACAGGAAGAGTTTGCCAGTCTCATCTAGGGAAATAAGATGGTGTTGGACTATGAGCGGCAGTTCACTGACCTCTCCAAGTACGCCCCGGAGTTCATTGCTACCGACTGGCTGAAATGCCAGAAATTTGAACAGGGTTTGAGGCCGACGCTCCGCAACAAGATGGTGATGCTCTGGATTAATGATTACGAGGAGCTGGTTGATCGGGTCATGGCGCTGGAGCGTGATTTGCTAGAGACCAGAACAATGCTGGAAGGCCGCCATAGTAGGGGAAGAGGGGAGCAGCTGGAAGGGCAGAATAACAAGAGACAAAAATGGGGTGCCTCCACTTCTCAGGGGCAACCAGCCCAGTCAATTAGAGTGGCCCCCAGACCTTCTAGAAGAACAGAGTCGGAGCAACCCATTTGCTTCAACTGCAGGCAGCCAGGGCATATGAAGGCCAACTGCCCATTGTTGCGGGTGATGGCTGAGTCCACGAGCCGACCGGGAAGCGGGGCTCCAGTAGATAACCGGGTATGTTACTGGTGTGGACAGACTGGACATGTCTAACGTTATTGTCCCCAACTGCAAGAAGCCAGTCGGAGAATTGGGCCGGGAGGTCAGAGTTTTCAGAGCAGCCGTGCCTTGGCACCTCAGCAATAGACTCGGTAGCGAGGTCCTTCTACCGAAACATCTCAAAGTGGGGTATCCCAGTCACTGAGAGGAGCTCCATCTGGCCGGAGAGGTGGCAAACCGCCCACTAATCAAGTGCAAGGGCGAGTGTTTGCCATGACCTAGCAGGAGACACTGGTGGAACCCCTTATTACTTGAGGTATTTTTCGAGTATCTGCATCCTATGCCGTGGTATTATTGGACACGGGGGCTTCACATTCATTTATTTCTGCTAAGTGTGTGTTTGCATTGGGCTTGGAGGTAAGCCCTATGGATTTATTGTTGTTATTGGAGACCCCAACCGTTGGATTTTCTTCCCTAACATTCGTGGTGAAGGCATATGAGCTTCGGGTGGAGGATATGTTTGAGAAGAAGGAAGCGGTTGTTCCTACGAATCTAATTGTTTTGGAGATGCGGGAATTTGACGTAATCCTAGGGAAAACTTCTACTCTCCTAATATAAATTTGAAGTTCTCTTCATCTCATTTTATTTCTATTATACTTGAAACTTGCTAAGAAAGTCATGAACCCTTGTAGAAAACAAACCAACCTTTGGAACCTAGTTAGTGGAAGAATTGAGAATTAAGTGTGCTTTGTAGGGTAGTGAGTGATGGAAGGAGAGGGAAGAAAAGTGTGAAAATATGGGTTAGAGTGATTTGGGAAGGTGCAAAAATGGGTGTAAAATGGTAAGTGGTACATGAAAATGAGTAGAGGTGTAAGGGGAATGCAAAAACCTGAGGTTGGTTAAAACCCGGAGCAATTCTGCTCTCTGAGGGCGCCCATTTGATAAATGCTTAGGCGTCCGGGCACTGTTCACCCGAGGTGGGGCGCCCGCCCAAGGACCTCGGGCGCCCGAGCACTATTCACAGCAAAACACCCCCTCTGGGGACGCCTGACCTGAGTTAGGCTCGGCCGCCCGACCCCCCTGCTGAACCCCAAATTGACTTTTTAACTTATTTTAAGCCTACCTACACCACTCTTGCTATATGTAAACATTATAAATGCATATCTCGCTTCATGTCATGTAAATGTCACTTGTTGGTTAGTGCATATGATGTGGGACTTGGTTTTATGCATGTGACTTGGAATGAGTTATTAATGCTTATGAAAACACTTGAAGTATATTGAGGAAAGATAAATGTGAATGATATTTATATTGAAATGAGAGTGCTTATGGGATGACTTGTTGTTCACCAAATGAAATGTATTACATGTGGACTCACCTAAGTTACAAACCTAATGGAAGATAAGAAAACGAAATGATTGGTTGTGTGCTGGAGATTGTGGGGTACAGAAAATAAGAATGGGGTAAGATACTCTCGGGTTGAAAATCCCGGAACCTGCACAAGATTGGGTTTCATACCAGTAGGTTAGTAGCCTACGAAATGAGGGTAATGTATTAGCTCAGGCATCACACGGGCGTAGCATCGCCTTGGGTTGCCATCCTAAAGAACGCCGGGGGCTGCGGCGTCGCCCGGAACAAGGACGCCGGAACGGTACCCAATCTCTGATGATGTGTGAATGATTAATGTGTGATGAAAACATAAGATGAATAAGATAATGAATCAAGTGTTGATAATTGACATTGCGCATCTCTTGGATTCATGTAATACCTTGAACTTTTTTAGTAAGTATACTTGGAACATTTGGTATGTTTGGACTCAAATTGAAATCTAAGTTAAAGAACCCTCTTGGGACTTGAACTTAGCTCAAAGAAGACAACATTTGAGTATCATAAAACCCTAAAACAAATTTAGACAACATTAATTCA
>JAVXUM010000013.1:14268520-14291234 GCA_035590655.1 Pouteria glomerata | reverse complement strand
TATGTTGATGATATAGTTCTTACTGGGAATCACGAAGGAGAGATAAGAAAACTTAAGGTCTTATTGTCCAAGGAATTTGAAATCAAAGACTTGGGACATTTAAAGGGGATAATGTCAGAATAGCCAATGGCTCTTTAACCCCTGTCTCTGGAACAGGTTCTGTTGCTTGTACACCTAATATTAAACTTTCATCTGTTCTCCATGTGCCTGAGTTTCCTGTTAATCTTTTATCTGTTAGTTCCATCACCAAAGGTCTAAACTGTAAAATCGAGTTTTTCCCTGATCATTGTGTTTTTCAGGATCTTCAAACAGGGAAGAGGATTGGCAGTGGTAGATTGCATGATGGCTTATACATGATTGATGGAACTCAAGACTCTGGTCAAGCTTTTTTTGGAGATAATAAGAATGTCAACCAAGAAATTTTACAGTGGCATAGACGGTTAGGGCATCCATCGTTCTTTGTTTTAAAGAATATGTACCCTAGTTTATTTTCGAGGACTCAGTTTGAATCATTGTTTTGTGATGCTTGTGAGTATGCCAAGCATACTAGAAACTCCTATCCTTTAAGTAATAATAGAAGTACTATTGCTTTTGAGACTATTCATTCTGATGTATGGGGTCCTACTCGAACAGTTTCTTTATCTGGTGGTCGATGGTTTGTTACTTTTATTGATTGTTGCACAAGGATGACTTGGGTATATTTGTTAAAACACAAAAGTGAGGTTTTTTCTTGCTTCCGGTCATTTCATAAGATGATTCGTACTCAATTTGATGCTAAGACAAAAATCCTTAGAACTGACAATGACACAGAATACATGGATAAAAGCTTTGGTGCTTATTTGGAGTCTAATGGGATAATCCATCAAACTAGTTGTACTATCACTAGTGCACAAAATGGGGTAGCAGAAAGGAAAAATAGGCATCTGTTGGAAGTAGCAAGATCTCTTATGTTCACCATGAATCTACCAAAACCTTACTGGGGGGATGCCATTCTAGTAGCTGCCTACCTTATCAATAGAATGCCACTCAAAAGCCTCGATTTGCAAAGTTCTCTAGCAGCCTTAAAGGGTAAGAATGAATACACTGTTCCTCCAAAGGTGTTTAGGTGTATCTGTTTTGTTCACACCAGGAATGCTGGGAAACTTGACCCTAGAGCCCTAAAATGTGGTTTCATTGGGTATTCTCCTACACAGAAAGGTTACAAATGTTATCATCCTCTCTCTCGGAGATCTTTTGTCAGTATGGATGTTACCTTTCGAGAATCTGAGCCCTATTTCAGCATTACCTCATCACCTCTTCAGGGGGAGAACAATAAGGAGGGAGAGGTGTTTTTCCCTGATTCCATTGTTGAACATCTTGATGACATTGCCACAGGGGAGAATGAAATTGGAGATAACAATGAGGAGAAAGAAGTGCTTTTCCCTAATTCCATTGTTGAACATCTTGATGACATTGCCACAGGGGAGAATGAAATTGGAGACAGAGTTCAGGGGGAGACTATTGGGAATTGGAGACAGAGTTCAGGGGGAGACTATTGGGCGTTTAGATAGACCTGATTTGATAAAGTACTCAAAGAAAAATAAGGCAGAAGAAGTCATCATGCAATCTGCTGAATCCTCACCTACTAGTGAGTTATCTACATCTCCTAATGAGTTAGATTTGCCTATAGCCCACAAAAAAGGAGTCAGGTCTTGTACTAAACATCCTCTACAGGTCTTGTACTAAACATCCTCTATCTAACTTTGTCTCCCTCCTATAGAGCCTTTGCCTTGTCTATTTCCTTCTATTCCATAGGATTAGAGGGAGGCTATCACGGATCCCAAATGGAAGCAAGCTATGATTGACAAAATGAAGGCTTTGTCCAAAAATGAGACTTGGGAACTTGTCCCGTCTCCATCAGACAAGAGATTGGTTGGTTACAAATGGGTCTTCACTGTGAAACATAAAGCTGATGGTTCAATTGAGAGATTCAAAGCTAAATTGGTGGCTAAGGGATTCACTCAAACCTATGGAGTGGATTACCAGGAGACATTTGCTCCAGTTGCTAAAATGAACGTTATCAGAGTCCTATTATCATGTGCAGCTAACCTTGATTTGGGACTTACAACAATTTGATGTGAAGAATACATTTCTTCAAGGAGACTTGGAAGAGGAAGTGTATATGGAGATTCCTCCTGGTTTTGATAATGAACACAGTCAAGGGAAGGTATGTAAGTTGAAGAAAGCCTTGTACAGACTGAAACAATCCCCCAGAGCTTGGTTTGATAAATTTAGCAAAGTCATGATCTCCTTTGGCTATCACCAAAGCAATGCCGATCATACCCTCTTCATAAGACATAAAAAGGGTAAACTCACTCTTCTCATTGTTTATGTTAATGACATAGTAGTGACAGGAGATGACAGAGAGGAGATGGCCCGATTAAAAAGGCTATTGGCACAGGAATTTGAGATTAAGGATCTAGGAAAATTGCAGTACTTCTTGGGAATTGAGGTTGCAAGGTCAGAAAAGGGGATATTTATTTCTCAAAGGAAGTATATTCTAGATCTCTTGAAAGAAACTGGTATGACAGGCTGCAAACCAACAGAATCACCCATTGAAAGCAATCACAAGTTACAAGCAGGGTTCAGAGAGTCAGTGGATAAGGAGAGATATCAGGAGATGGTTGGAAGACTCATTTATCTCTCTCACACTAGACTAGACATAGCCTATGCAGTCAGCTTGGTGAGTCAGTTCATGCATGATTCTCGAGATTCTCATATGAAAGCTGTCCTCCGCATTTTACGGTATCTGAAATCTGCTCCAGGGAAAGGTCTACTTTTCTCCAAACGTGGTCACCTCCAAATAGAAGCCTTTACAGATGCAGATTGGGCTGGATCTCTAGATGACAGAAGATCTACATCCAGTTATTGTACGCTTGAAGGAGGGAACTTGGTTACTTGGAGAAGTAAGAAACAAAGTGTAGTGGCTAGATCAAGTGCAGAAGCAGAATACAAAGCCATGGCTCAAGGTGTTTGCAAACTTCTTTAGCTACAAAAGTTACTAGTGGAATTGAGACTATGTGAAAGAAGGAGACTTTCCTTGTACTGTGACAACAAGGCTGCCATCAGTATAGCTCATAATCCAGTTCAGCATGACCGGACAAAACACATTGAAATTGATCGGCACTTCATCAAAGAAAAGGTTGCAAGTGGTGTCTTAAGTTTGTTTCATGTGTCATCGGAAAAACAGCTAGCTGATGTGTTCACAAAAGGTCTCAACAAACGAACTTTTCATACACTAGTTTGCAAGTTGGGCATGTGCGACATCTTTGCACCAACTTGAGGGGAAGTGTTGACTAACTATAATTGGAATGGATGATCTGTTTCAGCTATAAATTGATTCACATAGCTGTAAATCAGTTAGCTGAAAATCAGCCATTCAATGTAAATTATTCTTTCCTAAATTAGCTATAGAATTCCTGTATAAATACCCATGTTCATGGGATGTAAAATACACGGAGAAATACAAGAAATTCTCTCTCTCAAAATCTTCAAAACTCAAATCAGCACTTGAAAAATTGCCCCTTTATCTCAAACTCCAAGAACGTTTATCAAATACAATTATTACATACACAGAATAAGATTTGATAAACAAACATTGTCATTATATTCAAATAAAGTTCAACACAAATAAATGCCCCAAACTGCCACAAAAGACCTGGTCTTAGGACATAATCTAACAGTGGGAAAATACTTTTTGCCCCTGAAAGGTCACCCAGTAAAATACTGTCACATGTACATTCAATTGCAAATGAAAATGAAGAAAAGAGAGAAAATTTTTAATTTAGAAAAATGCACCGTATGAAAACTGAATTTTCTAAAGCCCATCTTGTTACTTGGAATTTTACTTTATACAAGTAAATATGTAGAAAAGGTGATCAAAGGAGAGCTAAGCCCGTGTGAAAAATGTGAAAAATAGGCAAGTCATACCAAGGCTTATATGTTCTTTTTAAAAAAATAAAAATAAATTATTAAGAAGGCATCTTCCGACACCACAGAAGCATCGGCCAAAGAAGATTTGGCCACCTAGAACACCAACATGCCCTTCTTGTGGCAAGCCGGGTCATACCCGAGACCAGTGTTTTGAGGAAATTGGGTATCCCGACTGGTAGGTTGGCTGGCAGAAAACGGTGATGGCTTCGACTCTAACAGCTAATAATGCAGCAGTTAACAATGCAACGATGGGCTCTTCCGTCTCTTCATCTATTGTGGTCCCTGATTTATCTAATGAACAGTACACTCAGCTAATGGCATTTTTAAATCCTCCTTCGCTTACTTTTTCAGGTCACACTCACTCTTCTTTTCCATGGGTTATTGACACTAGTGCAACGCACCACATATCTTCTGATGTTTCAAATTCCAAAATGTCTAGATTCTCTCACCCTTATTCTGTCACACTTCCCATAGGTTCCACTGTTAAAGTTGACTCTGTTGGTGATGTTTCTTTATCATCTACAATTATTTTAAAAAATGTCCTCTCTGTTCCTAATTTTAAATTAAATTTACTGTCAGTCAGTCAGTTTGGCAAAACTCATAATTGTGTTGTCTCATTTTATCCTAACAACGAGGATGCTGATTGGAGTGGGTGCAGAGCGTGATGTACTCTATTTCTTCAAACCTACCACCGCTACCGCCTTACATTCATCCGTCTCTATTTCTTTTGACCTATGGCATCAACGTCTTGGTCATCCTTCACCACTTTATTTACCTAATTTTATTTCTCGCCCTAAGACTCTAGATCATTGTGATATCTGTGTTCGTAAGAAACACACTAGATTACCTTTTCAATTATACTAATAAAAGTTATATACCTTTTGAACGTTTATATTGTGATATTTGGGGTGGTTACCATACTGCTTCTTTATCTAGTGCTCATTATTTTTTGACGATTGCAGATGAATACACTAGAACTACTTGGCTCTATTTGATGTGTTTCGAATCTGAAACTATGGAATGTCTCCATTCTTTTATTTCTATGGTCCATACTCAGTTTAACTCAGTTTAACACCACCATACAACATATTCGCACCAATAATGGCCAAGAATTAGTTACAAAACAATTTCTCTCTGAATATGGAATTTTGCATGAGCACACTTATGCAGAAACCCCTCAACAAAATGGTGTGGTATAAAGAAAACATCGACACATTCTCAATGTGGCCTGCTGTCTTTGTTTTCAGGTGCATCTCCCCTTAACTTTTTGGGGAAATTTGTTCTAACCGTTGTTTACCTCATCAACCACACTCCTTCTCCATCCCTAAATAAGTAAACCCCCTTTGAACGCGTTTACAAACGACCTCCCATCTATGATCATTTATTTGGTTGTTTGTGTTATGTTCACTCTCTCTCTACCCATCGAGATAAATTCCAACCTGTGCCAATCCTTGTGTCTTCCTTGATTATCCTCCTTCTCATCATGGCTATCGTGTTTTTGACCTTGCCACTAAAAAGATGATAATTTCTCGCAATGTTACTTTTGTTAAACATATTTTCCCTTACCAAAATCACACACCTTCTTCTCATCCCTCTCTTGTTATACCCCTTCCTATCTCTGAAACTCCTTATAGTTCTCTTTCTTCCTCCCTCCTCCATCACCAACCCCTATGGAGCCCGCTCCCATACCTCCTCCCAGACCACATTGTATTATCTATCCTCCATCCCATTTGGCAGATTACATATGTCCTACCATACCATCCTCCATCGCCACACTCTCCACTACTTCAGTCACATCTTTAGGTACGGCTCACCCTCTCTCTAATTTTTTTCTGACTCTAAATTCTCACCCACCCATTGTGCTTTCTTAACTACTTCGTCTTAGTTTACTGATCCTTCTAGTTACACTCAAGCATCTAAGCATTTCCATTGGAGGGAGACCATGCGAACTAAGATTCAAGCCCTGGAGGCTAACAATACCTAGACTCTTACTTCTCTTCCACCAGATAAAAAACCCATCAGTTGTAAATGGGTCTTCAAAACCAAACTTCATGCAGATGGCTTTATTGAACACTATAAAGCCAGGTTAGTGGCCAAGGGCTACACTCGGGTTGAAAGCCTCGACTATCATGACACCTCTGCCCTAGTTGCCAAGCTTGTAACTATTCGGTGTGTTCTTGCCCTTGTTGCTGGCATCTTTATCAATTAGATGTCAATAATGTTTTTTTTCCATGGTGACCTTACTCAAAAGGTTTACATGACTCTCTTACCCGGTTATCGTCGTCAGGGGGACTCTCGTGTTTGTCACTTACTTAAGTCCATTTATGATCTTAAACAAGTTTCATGAAATTGCTATTCCAAACTATCTGTTGTACTACTTTCTATTGGTATTTCACAGTCTGCATCAGATCACTTACTCTTCACTCAAATTACTGGATCATCCTTCACTGTTATTCATGTTTATGTTGATGATATTTTACTGGCAAGAAATGATCTCAACTTTATCCCTAACCTCAAAATCTTTCTTAACAATCATTTTAAGATCAAAGATCTGGGTTCTATGAAATATTTTCTCGGTCTTGAGGTAGCCTGCTCTTCCAATGGCATATTCTTGTCTCGGTGAAAATATGCTTTGGACATCCTCACTGACTCTAGCACACGGGGCTCCAGACCTGCCACATTCCAATGGAACAACATCTCAAACTTAATCCAGACGATGGTGAGTTGCTTGCAGATCCTAACTCCTACCGACATTTAGTTGGACGTCTCATATATTTAACCATCACTCATCTAGACATTTCCTTTTTAGTTAACATGTTAAGCCAATTTATGCAAGCACCTTGTGAACCTCATCTCCAAGCTACCTTACATGTGCTACGTTACTTGAAAAGTTCCCCGAGTCATGGATTATTTTTTTCTTCTAATAGTAATTTATAGATTACAGCTTATTCTGACTCTCATTGGGCTAGCTATCCTACCTCGACATTCTACCACCGGTTTCTTCATTACTCTCAGTACCAGTCCCATAGCTTTACGCATAAAGAAACATATGGTGGTTTCTCGCTCATCAGCTGAAGCCGAGTACCAGGCCATGGCTTCCACCACTTGTGAGCTTGTTTGGTTGAAGTCTCTACTCCATGATCTTGCTATTCCCCACCCAAAGCCCATTTCTCTCTACTGTGACAATGAAGTTGCACTTCATATTATAAGGAATCCAGTTTTTCATGGGCGTACAAAATACATCGAGATTGATTGCCATTTCGTACATGAGAAATATTTATCTGGACTCATCCATCCCACTCATATTCCTGCTACACTCTAGCTAGCTGATATTTTTACCAAGGCTCTTAGGAAGGACTTATTTCATCATTTTACCTGCAAGTTGGGCATTACGGATCTTCATGCTCCAACTTGAGGGGGAGTATTATGCGTTATTAGTGCCATTACACGTATTGTTAGTTGTCAATCCCCAATTGTTGATTGTCAATCCCTAATTTCTCTCCCATAAATTTTCTTCGTTGCCTTTTATAGATATCAAATCATTGTATATAATATTGTGTAATAACACAATTCTAATCAATGGAAAGCACACATTCATTCAGAGTTCTTATCAATCTACAACTCTTATCAGTTTGGTTCCAAAGAAAGCTGAAACATGCTATTATGTTGTTCATAAAAAAAAAATAAAATCCAAGTGATGCATTTTTTTCTACATTTTCTGGCTAAGGAAAAGAAAATCAACTAAATATTCAGGAAATTTAGTCGAATTGAACCACCCATCCACAAGAACAAAAGAAATGTCGTAGTCAATAAACTCAAAATCAAAAAGAGAAAAAGAAAATGGGCAGAGAGACCGACAAAAAGAAAAAAGAAGAGAGGTCAAAGAAAATACCAGCGAAGTCAGTAACCTTGTCAAATTTGAGAAGTGCTGTGACTACGAAGAAGAAGAACTGATAACCCAGCTGAAACCAATCAAAAATCACACAATTCAGGTACACAACAACAACATCGTTAAATACAGATACACATCTGCATATACAAAGAGAAAAATAGGTACAGTGACAATGGCAGTGAGGACAAGAAAGTGGGAGTCGATAACGGTTCCCATTGTTGGCTGCTACTGAACATAGAAAGAGGAGACTCCACACAAATTCTGTTTCATCCAACCCAACCATGCCAAATTGCATATATATATATATATATTGTGCAACTTTTCTTTCCTTTTTTTTTTTTTTTTTTTAATTTTTGCCAAGGAGTTTGTTTGCCAAAGCAAGAGCTGCTTTCGTGTGTTGTACAGTACATTCAATTAAGGCATATGTTGTTGTCCGAAGCAATTATCGCTTTAGAAATAGCTGATTCCACTATTCAAGAGAAGGGGAAAAGTCCAATTTAATCTCCGTGGCTTGTGGCAGGTGTTTCAACAGCTGACTTTGATTAGTCAGGGAAGAACGGGAAAAAGAAATGAATAAAATAAAAGAGGGGAAGGTATCTACACCATATTCCTTTATAATTTTGCCCGAAAACACATTATCCCATCAAATTTAAAAATTAGTCTATAATTTACCGTAACAAAAGGTGGGCACACCATATGTATGAATTTTTTTTTTTATTTTAACTAAAACAAGATTATAAAAAAAAATTAATAAAAGTGAATTAAATAATAAATAATAAGTGGTTAATTAAAATTATGTAAGTAAACAAGACTAAATTAAGGAACATTTAAAATAAACAAAATAATAATACTACGCTTACTCTCTTTACTTTACACTATTATTTATCTCCTATTCAAAATGATGTTATTTTAGTTTTTTTTTAAAAAAAATATAAGTTTAAGATTATCTCCTTGAATAAGATTAATCTACCTTAATTTGTAAATTGTAATCAGCCAATATTTGACTTTTGCCATTTTTAACTTTTGTTTGGACACTTAGGATTTTTTTTTTTTTAGAAAAAAGGGCTAAAACGACGCATTTTGGTCAGGGTGACCCTTGGTTACGCCTTAACCAAAACAACATCTTTACGCCTTAACCAAACAGAAAATTGAACATGGTAGAGGTCAGGTATTGATTGATTGCAATTTACAAATTAAAGTAAATTAATCTTATTCAAGTAGATACTCTGAAAATTGTATATTTTTTTTTAAAAGATCGAAACGACGTCATTTTAACTAGGGTATAACCAATGATATTGTAAGTGTTAGAAAATTAGTAATTCCTTTATTTGTACTGTTATTTGTTGAAAATGTCACAAGAGCGTAGTTTTGATTCACAAATACATGCCAAAGAATATTAGTGTTCCATGGACAGGTTGGGAGAAGAACAGCTGAAAGTGGAGTGGTGTTTTTGCTGAGAAGAAGTTCATGTGTCATCCTCACTGGTCATTTTTAATTAAAAGAAAATGTGCTTGATAGTGTGGTGACTGCAAGGTTCGCGAGCATGAGATGGGCAGCTCGCGCCCGCGAGCTTCCTATTTCACCTGAGTCATGCTGGATTTTGTCTAGAATGCCATCAGGTGCCTCGCGAGCATAAGCAAGGCAGCTCTTGCCCAAGAGCTGCCCCTGACTGTCGCGTAAGAAATTTTTAAAGATGTTCAAATGACAGATTTACTCCTCCTCTGTGATATAAAAAGCAAAAATCTTTTCTCAACCCTAAGTTTTTTGTTCTGAAAACTTAATTACTACAATTTTAAGCAAAAAATAGTGAGAATGACTATGGGTTCTTGGATTTCATGAAGCTTAAGTGATTCTCTTCATCTTTGGTACAAAGGTTTATTACATCAGCTCAGATCTGTGATTTGGAGACAGATTGGGGAGCATTTTCTTCAAGGTTTGAAGAAAGATTTCTTCACTGGTTGAGGTTAGTTGTGGGATGTCTAGCAAGCAAGGTTAGGGAGTATTTTATACAAGTAGATTAATGGGTCATTGGTTGGGGAAACTTGTAATACTTTCCTTTGGAACCTTGTAACCTCTTTTTTCATAGTAAAGTTTTCTAGTCTGATCCGCTTAAAGATCCAGGGTTGTTTTCTCCTTAGATTTCTAAGGAGTTTTTTCCCTTGTCAACAAATCTGTGTGTATTGTTTTTGGATGCTCTCTGATTTACATTTACAAGTGTGTGGTTGGTTTTACCTTTCTTAGTTACTGATTTCTGTAAGTGAAATACTGCTCTTAGGACTTTCAGATATAAACAGAAGAGAGTAAGCATAGCACTATTAATTCACCAAATGCCCCAGTGTTTACTTTATAATTGTATGGATAGATTTAGACTAAAATATAAAATCTACTAAATTTATTACACTTAACTAAATTTATACCTCATAAATAAAAATTAATTGAGAAAAAATTCTATAAAAACATACTGATAAAAGTAATTTTTTTTTTTTTTTAGCATTTTTATGTTAAAATGAAATATTGTTTATTGGGACAAAAAATACCTAGACACATGGCAACCTCCCAAGCACTATCGTGCCGAGCAAGGTGAATGATTGAACTGTGGATATTACATATTTTCCCATTTGAATACATCACATAGAGAATATAAATGATACAAAATTTGTATTTTGTGCAGAAATTGTTCTCACTATTCGAATTTGAAGAACATGTAGATTACATTCACAAAGAAGAGCAATTTGTGGTTATTGCGAAAACAAATGAGGAAGACATGGAAGAAGTTTGGATGCATTAAAGTGCAATAGATCAGCTGGTCATTGTCATTTAAGAAGAAGAAGACTTCCCATTTGAATTCAACATCAAAAAGGATGAAAACTGTAATCTGAAAAATCTGGAAACAGGGGACTACTTGAATAGGCCAAAATCATATTCGAATACAGTCAATGAATCAGAATTTCTGCATAGAAAGACTATATCCGAATACAGTTTATAGACACATTCGAATACTGGGTTAAAATTCTATAACAGATTACATGTGACCATAGCCTTCCACATAACGAGGATTCAGAAATTAGAGAATGGCAAATCTGTAAATAGAGGAAGAATCATATTTCGGTTATGGGTAGTGGACTGACATCACAATACACCACGAAGAGAGAGAGAAGAACCACGAATAGAGAGAGAGAGAATGGAGAAAAACCTGATATTGCTGTAGAGAGAGAATAGAGTAGAGAGAGCTCTATTTTTCCAGTTTTTCAATTTTCTACTGTAAATTCCTGATCTGAATATTATTTTCCATTGCAATTTCAATCTAAAAAACACTCTTGTAATTAGATTTCAATTTGGAAGAAAGTTCAGTTTCAGATTTCAATGGCTTTCCAATCAAATTTCATTTTCGGGTTTAACTTCTTAAATATGTTCGGCTAAGTTTATCTTGGGCCAAGGTCAGGACAATCTCCTTTCCAATGATTCTCAAGATGCCGAGCTTCATGGATACATTTTGAGTTCTTCAATTATCAATTTAGTTTGTTATCGATTACCTTTGAAATCATTGAAGCAAGATTCAATCCACATTGATTTGTATATCTTATTGACAAGTTCATAAGTGTTGCTTAAATTAGAACTCTCATTGCAATCATATATGTGGGTTGCTGGACTTAGAACACTTATTGTTCTTAAAATAGGTTATGCACATTGAATGTTGGATCCATAGTTTGTTCCAATTGAAATGATTTTCTTCAAATATCATTACAAATTAAATTGGTGATTTGCAAACTCATGGTATCTGAGATTGAATTAGATTGAGATTGAACTTGTCTTGCCCCATTTTTCAATATTAAGAGTTAGTTAAATCTACTTTTCATTTTCAAGAATTTCTTCAAAACCAACAATGTTATCAAATCAGATTTCCTTTATTGTTTTTGCATTCATGTGGGTTGTGTTCTTTGCCAAACTTTTCCATTAGAGTCATTCATTAGTATTGCACCTAAGATCCCTGTGGAAATGACCTGGTACTTACCGGTTTAATTTTTCTACAACTATACCTTGCACTTGGGGAAAGTTTTCTTGATTTTCTTCAATCAACATAATTAATTTTAAGTTTCTTTTAAAAGTGAAGTGATTGAGCAGAACAAGCAGAATTTTGGCGCCGTTGCCGGGGATATTTGAGAAGCAATGGTGTCTTGAATCTATGAATCAGTTGGCAACACTTCTCACCATCATCTTCAACTACAGAGCTGCTCAATTTATTAGGTAATTCTGTTTCATTTTTTATTTATATTCTTGTAGTCATTAGTTGTTAGTCTAAGTGGTAGAATTCTTGCATTTAATCTTTGAAATTTTTACACTGATTTGCTGCAATCTGTAGAGAAGTTTAAGGCTGTTTTTCTTTGTGAATTGGTGGATAATCTGTGAAGTTTGGAGGTTAGGTTGGATTCATTACAAATTTGAATTTCTGTGCATGCTTTTGAGATCTGGTAGACTTATTGGAATTAATTTTGAGTTGCATAATTCTTCATCATTTCCTGAATTGATTGAACTTGCTGCATCTAATCATTCATCTGAACAATTTGTTGCATATATGGATCCTCCAATACCACCTGATTTGCCCACCTGATTTGCCCGAAGGTAGTGTTCAAGGAGAGAATGATCAAAATGATCAAATTATGGTCAGACCTCTCCGGGAATACCTTCATCTAGCTAGACAAACCACTCAATCTTGCATTATACTTCCAAATGGACATCAAAATTTTCATTTTAAACCTGGTACAATTCAGCTTTTACCTACTTTTCATGGAATGGATTCAGAAAATCCTTACATGCATATGAAAGAATTTGAAGATGTTTGTGCAACATGCATGGATAGGAATGTTAATGAGGATATGGTTCGTCTCAAATTGTTTCCATTTTCATTGAAAGACAAAGCAAAAATGTGGTTGAATTCACTTGAGCCTAGATCAATAGGAACTTGGAGAGACATGCAAACTAAGTTTTTGAAAAAGTATTTTCCTGCAAATAGGACAGTGATTCTTCAACAACAAATCATGAATTTTGTGTGCAAGCCTAATAAAAAATTTGCACAAGCATGGGAAAGGTTTAGAGAATTGTTGCAATCTTGTCCTCATCATGGATTTGAGTCTTAGAGAGTTGTGAATTTTTTTCACAATGCATTAACTCCAAATCTGAAAATGCTTGTTGTTACAATGTGTAATGGTGAATTTTATGACAAAACAGCTGAAGAAGCCTTGCATTTCTTTGATTCAATTGCTGAGAATACTAAACAGTAGGAAGTAGTTTCCCCATCTTTTTCTGAATTTTCTGACAGTTCAAGTGTTAGAGGCAAGTTTCAGCTTAGGGAGACTGATGATCTTGGAGCTAGACTAGCTGCACTTTCAAGAAAAGTTGAGTTGATGGAGCAAAAGAAGCAAGTGGTGAAGGAAGATGAAGTGAAGTGTGTTTTGTGTGAAACTACAGATCATAAGACAGAGGAGTGTCCTACAATTCCAACGTTTAAGGAGGTCCTGTATGGTTAAGTAAACCCACCAGCTGCAAGACCATTCAATTCGAATCAGGGGAATACTTATGCTCAAGGGAATAATCCGTATTCGAATGCCTACAACTCTGGTTGCAAGGGCCATTCGAATATGTCTTGGAGAAATGAGGCACAAAACTAGCAATACCAACCACAACAACCATTTCAACCTTAACCATTTCCTTCCCAGCCTTATCAACCTCAGCAGAACACAAATTCTTACCAGCCACCGCACAAAAAGTCTTTGGAAGACTCTTTGCAACAATTCATGCAAGGACAAATGGGAACTAATAATCAAAACACAAAGTTCCAAGAGCAGACAAATAGAGCTATGGAAGATATCAGATGCCAATTATCCAAGCTCACTCAAGCATTGATTTTGAGAGAACCTGGAAAACTTTCATCTCAGCCTAAACCAAATCCCACTAGTCAGGTGCATTTTGGAGAGTCATCATCTGCTGCTGCACATGAAGATTTGGAACATGTGCAGGCTGTTTCAACCTTGAGAAGTGGGAAGAAAATTCTGAAACCAAATTATGTTCCAATTGAGGAAGAAAATGAGAAAGACATAATGGAAAATAGAGAAGAAATTGCACCAAAACAACAATTGAATAAAGAAGAAGAAATTGAACAAAACCAGCTAGACAGCAGTGCAAATACTGCACAAAAACAGAATCTGAAAATGGAGGAGCAAAAAATCAGAAATCAGAAAGTAGAAAAGGTAAATTCTGAGACTAAAACTGCATGTGCTGAAAACAAAACTAAAAATTTTGATAAGAAAACTGAATTTGCTTGAGAATAAAAATAAGTTTGCTGACAAGAAAACTGAATTTTTGAGTGAAAAACAGAGTGGAAAGAGTGCAGAAATTTCTGAAAATGAATAGATTTCAAAAGAACAGAAAGAGGACAGATATGATTTTGTTCCAAAAATTCCTTTTCCTCAAAGATTGATCAAAGGCAAGAAAGAGAATTTGAATTCTGACTTTTATGAAGTTTTCAAATAAGTTAGGATCAATATTCCTCTATTTGATGCCATCAAACAAAACCTATCTTATACAAAGTTTTTGAAAGATTTGTGCACTGTCAAAAGAAAAATGAATGTGAAAGAAAGAGCATTTTTAATTGAACAAGTTAGCTCCATTTTGTAATTTAAAACCCCACCAAAATATAAAGATCCGGGTGTCCTACAATTGCATGCATCATTGGTGATAAGAGGGTAGATCAAGCTTTGTTAGACTTGGGTGCAAGTGTCAATCTTTTACCATTTTCTGTCTACACACAGCTTGGGTTAGGAGAACTTAGGCCTACTAGGGTGACACTTCAGCAAGCTGATAGGTCTGTCAAAGTCCCTAGGGGTGTGGTTGAGGATGTCTTGATTCAAGTGGATTATTTTTACTTTCCTATGGACTTCATTGTGTTAGATACTCAGCCCATTCAGGGGAACCAACCAGCTATCCTTGTCATCCTAGGGAGACCATTTTTAGCCACATCAAATGCCTTGATCAATTGTAGGACTGGAGTCATTAAGCTTTCATTTGGTAATATGACAATTGAGAAGAACATTTTCAAAGTTACCAAACAGCCGAGTGATCATGAAGAGTTAGAGGAAATTGATTTGATCCAAACCATCACCCAAGAGCATTTTGAGAGAGAATATTTTGATGATCCATTAGAGAAGGCTCTAGTGACCAGTGAGTATGTTGATTTTCTAGTTGATTGTGACTTGGAAAATTTTTGTGAAAAGGGATTTGAGGAAGAACAAAATTCTGTGCTTTTGGTGAATCAGTGGATCATCAATCAAAACCAGTGTCATCAGTCAAACCAGTGTCATCTTTTGACCAACCACCAAAACCTGAAAGAAAACCTTGGCCAAGTGACTTAAATAAATGAACGAGTAAATGAATAAAAATTGAAAATTTTATTCCTATGCTTATACTTTTTCTAAAAAAAAATGAATTTTATTTACAGTAATTTAAAATACCTATCAAGTATGCTTCCAGCCACTTTCATTTGTTGTTTTTTTTTTTTTCATATAATGGTTAAGACAAGATCTAGTCAAAGGAATTCTACCAATAAATGTCTCGAATCCTGACTCGAGGGGCCTCAGTAGGGGGTTACTGTGGCTACTACATTACCCCCAAAACATCATCATTTTGACTTTTTTCATTCAAAATGATGCTATTCCGCTTAAGTTCTATATTTGAATATGATGCATTCATATTCAAACATCACATTTGAATACATCAATTCATATTCAAATATAGAGACTTAAGTAAAACAGCTTTGATTTGGGTGAAAAAATAGTGTCATTTCAAGGCTATTGCAGCCCCTACTGCAACCTCCTCTTCTCCTAAATCCTCCTAAAGAAATCCCATTTCAATTGGTTATGCCAATCAAAAGACCCGTCTCAAATAAAAAGCAGTGAAGTGCCCAATCAAGAAATCTTACCTTCTACTCCTAAAGTTCTAGCAAATAGAAAATACATCTCATAGGACCATTCCTTGCAAGATGTAACGGGAGACATTTCTCTTCTTCGCAACTTGAAATTTCATCATTTAGTGTCAATGTAGTTTCTCGGTATTCACATGTCAATCCCCATTACCAAGGTTCTTCTATGAAATGTCTAAAAATCTTACAGAAACTCAGTCCTCAAATGAAAAATAAAGTCTTAGCAATTTTGAATTTTGTGAAATTGGCATCACCCTTAAATTGGAAGAAAACCTGGTGGTTATTGGGAAATGTTCTGTTGTAAGAGCCAAGGAGCTTTGTAGTTTCAAAGACATTGACTTTGATTGTAACTTGAAAGAAATCTGAACTACCAGTCTCCATGGTGAGAAATTTGATTTTTATTTGGAGAAAGCTACTAAACCAGAAAGCTTAAAAAAACTTAGAAGACTAATGCTTCTAATCCTGATAGGATACTTTACTTCTATCGTTTCATCATATTTTCCCATATCTTTGAGCCTGGTAGATCCGTGATATAGCCCTCAGAAAGTAGATTTGGGAATGTTTATTTATGCTTTTTTTCTCAAAGCAATGAGACTTCGTGTCTCTTCCCCTTGTGCAAGCAACATAAGCTTTTGGTATTTTCTTTCCTACTATTGTTATGAATATCTCAAAATTAGTGCACCTATATTAACGGTAGATATGTAGAATGATACAACAAAAATCCCTTAAGCAGCTCATTGGGATCATGCTAATGTTTTATTTTCTCCTGACATAACCAACCTTTCCATGTTTAGATCTCAATTCGAGATGCTAACTCCTGACAATGTATGCTAGTCACCTTTCCAACAATGTATCATGGCTAGCTTTACTTGTAATAGTGTTCCCTATTATTTTACTCAATGCAATTTCAAAGGCATCGATACATAGGAACTCTACATGGGGGGAAGATGTTAGGATCAATTCAACGATGGTGAATAGAAAATTCCTATGGATCCTCCTCTGCCACATAAAGTGACCTTTCAACTCCAATTCCCGATCCTATCCTAGCTGCAAACTTACTAATACCAATAGGAGTTAATTATAATGAAGGGTTTCACAATGTTTCCCTTGGGCCAATTCAAGCAGCGTTCACACTTAAAGGCCATGGAAGTTTAATACGCAAATATTCACACATAAATTGTAAGTATCATCAATATTTGGTTTTTTGTTCTTTCACAAAAATCTCTACTTATTTGAACTTCCTTCTTATTCATGCTCGGTTTCATCAAAAACTAAGAGATAATTATATAAATCTTGACTCTGATATAGAAAAGGGTGATCTATCATAAGATGTTGCACAAAAGCGAATTAAGAAGAAGAAAAAGATAACAAAGAGCCTTTTCAATAGCTAGTGAATTTTAATTAAGAAGGTGTTGATCTAAGCCAATACTCGAGTGGTATCGGTTGTTTCATTCCTTATCCTTCCAATCAAATAATGGGAATTGATTATTGAGTACCAATTCCAACCGATCCATCCGTCAGGACAAGGTACCAAGCACTTTATCACATGGACCATTTTGCTAAAAGTGATTATCTGATATCTTGTCAATCTGACTTTTTTGTTGGAATGAGTTATAAATTGCCGTAACCAATTGACATCTCTTCTCTTAACTCTTTTGACCTTTTCCAAGCACAGGTCCTAGTTCCATTTCTTCTTTTGATAACCAAACCGGAGGCCTTCTTGATATGCCCTTATTATCTCCATATCATACACCTAGCCAAGGAAGTTATAGATGGCCTTTGGCTCAATAAGGCATTTTCAACAAGTATCACGTTACACCCAATTATCAAAACCCTAGGGAAGGTACAACAAATGACCAGAGCTGAAGTCTTTAAAACCATTATCAACTTGTTTTGTAAGAGGCCTCATAATGTCTTGCTAATGGATAGAAAATACTGTTTGTCTTGTAATAATTATGTTATCACCATCATCTTGTATAAAAGTAATACTTGAAGATTTTACATAATTGACAAGGTTTCCATATTTGGATTACTATTATGCTTTATTATTAATAACTTATTCCTCTTGCTTTATAGACCAGGATGTATCTTTAATGGAGTCTTGCTCAGTTAGCAACACGGCATGATGAATTGTCTTCTAGTGACCAAAACATATTCAGAACTAGATTCAATGACCTAAGATCCTTAATAGATGTTACTGTCTCTCTTTGGATTGTGATGATGTTAAGCCAGTTTTGGCACCCTAATTTATCTTTATTCTGCTTTACGATTGAGAATCAAACCAATCATAGTTCGTGTGTGAATGTAGTAATATGTTTGCCTATTTGGCAATAATGTTTCCTAAGAGGGTTCTATATGCAAGGAAGACTCTAAAATTATCAATTTAGAAATTAGTGTTTAGCACAAAACTCCAATGGAGTTTAGTTAGATGATGAATTAGTGCTTCACACGTGATTTCAAGGAAAGAGCTTCACTCTAATGTAGAGTTTCACTCTTAAAATGTGTTTTAGTGTTAAAAGGATATATTGTTTAGCACTTAATCCGCAAGTAAGCCTCACTCACTCTAGTTTTCCCCAATAAGGAGCTTCGGTCCAAAGCTTGGCTTTAATCAAGTGTGGTTTTAACAAACGAGCTTTACTCCTGAGCTTTACTTTATGGCCTAGAAAGAAATCTCGCTCCCTAGTCTCGTTCTATCTGGTTTTGATTTTAAGCTTTGCTCCAAATGTCAAGTCAACGCTTAGCATATGATTTCGAGGGAAAGAGTCTTGCTCCAACCAAAGGGGCTTCACTTTTAGGATGCACTCTTATATAGTAAAGGATTCAATGTTTCACACTTAGTCCTGCAATGAGCCTTGCTCAAATTGATCTAGTAACGAGCCTCACTCCCAAGCTTCACTTTATATAGTCTGGCAAGGAGCTTTGCTCCTAATCCTAGCTCTGGTCTGGGCTAGTAGAGAGCTTTGCTTCTGAGCCTAGCTCTAGGTTTAGTCAAGGCCTTGTTTGGTAGGCCAAAACATACTAAAATTCGCCAAAAGATGCAAGAAGTTATCAATTTTTTTCAAACTTCACCGGTTTCATGGTTTATGCGTGAATGACCTACATTAGAACTGTCAGCCTTTACTATATGCACAGTCCACTCCCTAGTGACTCAATTTGTTCTAACAGTCTAAGTTGAATCACTCTAATGGGTCTAAAATAAACATTTTCTGCCATGAACAGAGAGAGAGAAGAGTCAAAGGCAACTCGATTTTCCTTAACTACACTTACCAATCGCTCTTATAGAACATTATAGCTCCACCGCAGTACCATTTCATCGCTATTGAATGCCATTTGGTGTTTGAAAGACTCGAATCTAATAGAGATCTATGCTCCATTGTTGTTCATATGTCTCCTCACAAAAAAATTGTGCACAAGTATTTCCTATACCCCACGAACACCTTGTTCGAACCTTCTATCTTTCTTTCTGTTGTTATTTCCTATAACCATTCCATTGTGTTACTGACTAATATTCAACTTACTAATTTCCGTTCGTATCGTCATTAAACACTTGGGATCATACTATCATTATCAAATGTAAATTACAAGTAGCTTCTTAATTTAAAAGAATTAATGCTTCGGCCTGGAAAATTCTCCTAATTCACATGTGGGGTTCAAATGTTCATTACTTGTAATTTCAACAATTTGATTTGTATGATTCTATGCAGCCCTTACATGACTAATTAGAATGAAAATAGAACAGATAAATTAGATAATCCATTTTAACCATACCTTAATCAACAGAGTGGGAGCTAAAAATAAAACCTAATGGAATTTGGGGAATAAATGGGTTAAAATAAATTTTCTATTCTATCTCGATTAAATTTGATATTGAAAATTTATTTTAGACCATTCTCCATTGTACGTTGAGAAATTGAAATGTTAGTGCTAAAATGTTCCTTTTTAGTATTTTATTAATTTATATATTAAATCTTTCATTTTTTTAATTAAAAGTTAATTTTTATATATTTTTTATTTATTGTCTCATTGCTTAAAATAGAATTTAATGATACTATTAATTTTAATGAGGCAAGGTTAGGTAATGTAGGGGGGAGTCCATCTTATTGCCATCTCTTCTTGAAATCCATATCATTCATTTAAAAATAGCTCACCATTCATTGGTTTATTTGAACAAAGTATAAATATTATATTAATATATAAAGTGAATTTACCAATTGTCCAACTGGAGAAATTGATTTTGAAATTATTTTGATGAATTTTTTTATTATTTTAAATGCTTCTCATCAGAACTAATTATATTTAAAAAATGAATTTAGAAGATATAATAATAGATTTAATCACAAATTTAAATCTTAAACTAGTATGTTCCTTATTAATTCCCAAATATTATGTTTCCTTACTAATTCCCAAATATTATGTTAATTAAATTTTTAAAGAGTTTGAATTATTTAATTATCTACTTCCAATTATTATCAATTAATTTATATAATTTTGCTATCTTTTAAAATTTATTTATTAAATATAGACATATTATGGGAGCCCACTTCTTTAGTTTTCATATATTGGTGGTCAAAAAATTGCTTGTTTTACCTTGAAAGCATCATAACAACTTGATTGAAATAACCTAATGAAAGTAAAAATAAAAACAAATACATGTTCACTGTATAAGATAATCTCAAGGGAAAAAGTTATGATAGTCTAACCTATCAATGGTAGAATGTGATTCGTGATTTGTAAGTATGTGATTTTGTTTCTATTTGGTAGTATGTGATTATATCTATTTTTTTTTTTCATTTGTTTGTTAGTATGTGTTAGTTTGTGATATTGCACTCTCATGTTTCTTTCTTTCTGTTTGTTAGTCTCTTGTTTATTTCACAGATGAGCCTCAACAAAGTTAGAAATAATGCCAAAACATTAATTTAAGTCATATGGACACGGGTTGATCTAGTGGATTTCATTTGTTTTGAATTTGGTTTGTAATTTTCATTTGGCTTTTTGCATTTTATGTTCAATGTATGTAATTTTCAAAAAGTATAGTCAAAACTTACAATAGTCTTACAAAATTTTATATTCGAATCTCATTATTAACCATTGATATTGCTTCATTTGGACATGGGGAAAAAGAGAAAAGTACATTAATTTGAATCCAAAATTTTGTAGGTTTTAGATTCTAGTGAATTTAATTTGTCTAGACAAATAGTCTTTGCGTTTGTGAAAGATAGATGAAACTAGAATTGCATTTTCTAAATTGTATCGACGTAATTGTCAATTTTGTTGGTCTTTGTCATCAATTTTGGTTAATCTCCTATCTTAAATTGAATTATTGTATGAAAAGTCAGGCAAGTTATTATGCATATAACAGCATGATAAGTTTGTTAGTCTTGCATATAACAGCATGATAAGTTTGTTAGTCTTTTAGTCAAAAGTTGTTATGAAACTTAGTCTTTTAGTTAAAAGTTGTTATGCACTTTCGCCTTTTTTTTTTTCCAATTATAGAGTTTATCATATATGAAGGAAGTGCCCTGTTGAAGAACCATACTTGTGTATATCAACTGTAGAACATCATTCCTTTTGATGACATCCCATCCATTCTTTCACTAAAAGCCATTTTCTCTTCTTGCATATAAATATAAAGTGCCACGTAATTAAATTATAATTATATTTAGTTGATTTGGCGCCCATCTTAAATATATTCTAATTTTTTTATATTTACTAACTGTTATATATGTTTCACTCTTTTTGGCTTTTAATTTTTGTAAAAATGGCCGAATCTAGTAGTCTGGTGCAGGGACGGTTCAAGAGAATGACCAGTAAGGGTTGAGGGCATGGCTATCCTTCATATGACATGTTTAGGTTTGACAGTGAAAATGTTTCTCAGACTTTTAACGATTACCTTCATACCTAAACAGTGTGGTTAAGGGCTATGTCAGGTTTAGCGATATCAAGCTCCGAACCTTAAGAGTAGTTCCAGAGTTTCGAAAGCTGGGATAAGTTTCTCACACAGAAGAGCCAGGCCTATGAGGACATCATCTGGGAGTTCTACACGAACATCACTAGTATTGACCGATAATCAAACAGGCCTCGTATCGTGTCCAAACTCAAAGGGAAGCTTTTTACCATTAACTTGACAACTTTGAGTCAATCCTAGGGCTCCCTGTGGTTGAGGAGATGGATTTTTGTCTCAATTACACCAAGTACTCAAAGGACGTAATAGTCGAAAAAATGAGTCATAATAACAGCCTATGGTTGATTCCACAATATAAACACGCTGACAACAAGGACCAGCTTTGCCTACTCCACCTCGTCATGTGCTCCAGCTTCATTTTATAGAAGAGGATGTCAAACCTTTCTGTGGATCAAGCTAGTCTGATGTGCACTATTATGTCTAAGAAAAAGCTTAATGTTAGAAGACTTATCAGTGACGTCATTGGGTGTACTTCTTTTTGGTCTCTTTATCACTAAAGTCGCCAAGGTAAAAGGCATAGAGCTGACTAGTAAGGACAACATAATAGGCCCTAAGTGCCAAATAGATGAGTACACCCTAAATCATAGCAAATCTTAGAAAAATAAAAAAAGATAGGGCCATGCGGATGTAGAGTCTGATAGGAGGGTGGTAGCGTAACCCAGAATGTGTGGTATGATTAATCTAGGCTGCCCACGATTGTTAAAGAAAAGGTTGACAGGGCCTTCTGAGAAAAAGTGTGCAAGAAGCTCGGTAGTTTGAGGGCCGAGTAGCACAACTTCTTCGATTGGGTATGTAGGCAACTCTTCTTCTTTCCCAGTCTTAGGTAGCAACCATGACCATTACCCAGTGATTGTACCATGAAAAGTACAATCATTAACTCTAATTTAAGGATTAATAAGAGGTTTCAAATGTTTAA
>JAVXUM010000013.1:14248985-14262532 GCA_035590655.1 Pouteria glomerata | reverse complement strand
TTGCTACACAAACATACTAGGTAAGCATACAACACAATACCAATTCATTTATCAAATTTCCAATTCCATTACATAAACATGCTATGTAATCAACCAACATGCCACCAATGCATGTATCAACCTTTCAACTTCAAAAATACATCCTAAACATGAAAAATCCAGATTTCAAATAAGTAAAAACAAGTATGAGTTTTGGTTTCATTTCGTACTAAATTTTCAAGTGTAGATAACAAAAACTATGCTAGTTTTTGCCACACCAATTAGGGGTTTTTCCCATCCCTTTAAGACATGATCCTAACCAAAATTTTGAGTCCAAAATACTGTTAAAGGCTGGAATTTACAGCACCATGGCAGGTTATCGATTTCATGAAAATTCTAGGTTTTTAAGTTTCCAAATTGACATGTTTTTGCGTAGAAACTTACGCAATCATTAGGGATCCGAATTTTATTAAGTTTTAGTGTTTCTAAGTCCTTCAAACTCTGTTTTCCAGCTCCTAAAACCTAAAATTCCAACCCTTAAATGTCTCATGGATTTGTTACATTTTTGGGGTTTTAAGGTACCAAAAAACTAGAATTTTGCACAATTTCTTGAATACACTTTAGGGGATCAAATTTACTTAAAACCTAAGGTTTCTAGTTCATAAAATCATCAATTTAAATCCCCAAAAGCTGTGAAATACAACTTTCCCTTAGCTTAGGTTTTTGGGCATTTTAAGTGCACCTAAGCACAATCTTTGTTAATTTTATTCCATTTTACAAATTTCTCTAAATTTTCTAATTTCAATCACATACACATATCCATAACATGCATATATACATTTATTATGTAGGGTAGAGCAGCCCTGCCTCCAAAGTTAGCCAAAACTTCAAGGATTCCAAGGAGAAGCTATGATTGTTTCAAGCTCCTAGCTTGTGAAGTTCAATCATCTTCTTCAATTTCTCTCTTCCTTAATTTAATTCACCAACAACCTTAAGGAAAACCATCTTTATTTTAATTTTTCTCCTTTCAAGAACTTAGTATAATTCTTCTTTAAATTAAATTTAGTATAATTCTTCTTTAAGTTAAATTCAAACAAATTATAGAACAACTTACCTTTTTTTTCTCTAAATTTTTCTCCTAAAATTTCTTTCTTCTTCTCTTCTTCTTCCCATTTTCTTCTTTTTTTTTTATTCTTCTTCTTCCTTTTTTTTTTTTTTTTTCTTTCTTTCTTCTTTTCTTTCTCTTCTTCTCTTCTTGGTCTAGGTTTTTCTTATTTTTCTTTAATTTTTTTCTTCTTGGTCGAATGGTCTTATAGCCTTCAAAAGGCTTGGCCGAACATCATAATGGCCATTCGGCCAGCTTGCTTCTTCCTTCCACTTTGATTTTCATGAGCCAATTACAAAGCATCACATGGCCTCTTAATTAATTAAAAGGCATCCACCTAAGCTTAGGCAATTTAACACATGGGACCCACTCCATTTAATTACTTGGAACACCTAATACACTAATCAACAACTAGGAAATGAACCACCCATGTTGCATTCGGCCAAACAAGCCTTAACTGACTCCACCTACAACCTTTGGCCGGTCAAACCTTCTTCCAAGCCATCCAATTGGTTTATGGTCTCCACATGAAAGGTTTAGTCAAAATTGAGTTGGTTGGACTAGGTCAAAATTAAGCCAATTTCTTCCACCTAGCATACTTAACACTTTATTTTCCAATGGCAAATTTTGAACTTTTCTTTCTCATGTGGCCGGCCACCTCCATTGGCTTTTGTCTTTTTCCACTTTGAATCTAAATTACCATTTTACCCCTTTAAAATAATTAATTCTCTTTACACCTAAGCTAAATTTCTAACACTTTAAGTCTTTTTAACACTTAAAACTAATCTTCCAACTACTTGAATTAAATTGGACAATTAGAGGTTCTAATTTACTCAACTTTCAACTAATGTTAACTAGATTCATTTTATGTTCTACACATATTCTTATTTCATTTTCTTTAAGCAAAAAAATTAAGTACTCAAATCATCCCCTAACTTAGAACACAACATTGGCACCAAACAAGTAATGTGCATCATATACATTCATTTAAAAGTCTCAGATATTACATAAATACTCCCTTGACGTTATTTATCACTTCATTACCTTAGGTGGTCATTAAATAGAGAAAGGATCAAAAATTCAAAATTTCACATTCGAGAGAGTGCAGGGGCGCCCTACCCTAGTGTACGGGCGCCCCACTAGCTCTAACGTTTGACAACCCACATATGTTTGGCCAAAATGCAAGCCCTAGGCCCTTAACCTTAGTCTCACCCTAAGTTGGATTTATATTAGAAATTCAAGGTGTGGTTTAGGGTTCAAAGGCTCCATAAACTAATCAAATTAAATGTTATTACAAAATCATTTCAAAGTAAGTTTCTAGGTTCCAATGATTCAACCAACACATAAATCATATTTCCTCCTATGTTTCTTCTCTTTTACCTCTTAAATATGCTAAAAGAAGTTAAAGAATTTCTCTACCTCAACTTGAACAAGAGAAGCTAGAAGATGATGAGCTTTTGCTTCTTGAATTTCCTCTTTAAGTATCTCCAACTTCCTCTTCTTCAATTCTTCCCTCTTGGCTCCAAATTATCAAATAATCACCTTGATGTAAATAGGATCCTAGGTTAGATTTCTAGGATTCTTTCTCATCTTTAACTTGTAGAGGAACCAAAACTTGAATAACTCACAAAAAATAACTTTTTCCCTTGGTTTGTTGATGGATCTTCTCTTTTCCTTAAGCTTTTCTTCCTCTTCTTCTTCTTTCTTTTTTCTATCCAATTTTTTCTCCTCCTAACACTAAGTTTCTAGGTTCTTCTTCCCATTTCTCTCATATATATACATGTGTCCCTCACCTGAATATCAACCATGGGAAAACTCCTTTTTAGCCCCTAAAAGCAACTCAAGTGGGTCCCATGTATTCAGTCTTTCTTTTGGTCAAATTTGTCATCTCCAGCACAAGTGGGGTGCCCCACATGTTCCCAGGGGCGCCCTTCATGTCACGGGCGCCCCACCCTGAATCAGGTGGGCGCCCTCAGAGAGCCTCAACTTCAGCTTCTTTGAGGCATTTCATCGAACAGATGGTTGGGCACCACCTCAGGCGCCCTTATCATTCTTGGGAGCCCCAGAAGGGTCATGAACAGTACCTTGGGCGCCCCTCTGCGTGCTTCAAGGCCAAAAAGTCTCAATTTACACTATTTTGCTTAATTTCCTCAAAATTCTCACCCCTAAGGCCTATCTAACCACCAAGACCATTTCATTTACATACTTTCATATCAAAAATATGTTTAAAATCATACATTTATATTCCTACTAAAATCTGGGATATTACATATAATATGGTTAATCGTAGCCCTATGGCTAATGGCCCTAAACGACAATGTATAATGAGAATTATCGTGGCCCTATAGCTGATAGCCCCAAACGACGCCATATAATATTGCTAATCATGACCCTGTGGTTGATGGCCCTAAACGATGACGTATAATGTGGCTAATTGTGGCCCTAAACGACGATGTTAATTGTACCTACCCTGTAGATCTAGACAAAAATGAAAATGTTTTTATGATTTAATAATGATGAGAATAAGAAAGATAATAATTGAGTTAAATATTGAGATTTATGATGATAATTCTGATATTTGATGATAATTGAGAATGTAATTGTGAATTGATAATGTGGATGTTAAGAAAGATAATAACAGAATATAATATTGAGAATGAGGATAACGATTTTGACATTTGATTTTAATGATGTATTGTTATGATGATGTTGAAACTTAATGTTCGCATATATAATGATCTTGTTACTTGTTCATGATATGTGCTATGATTATATTGGAGTTATTGAATTACTTGTAATGTTTTGTTTCATATTATTGTTTTACATGTTCAATGAGCTTTTGTGATACTTCGTGAGCACAAGTAGACCAATGGTCACGTCCCAAATTTTGTTGTAGGAATAAATACTAAGAACTAGGTGGGTATTTGGTGAGGTTAGAAGTGTAACAGACATAGCATTTATAAATTCTTAAGTTAGAACTATAATATTATTAAATATAGAAATTTATTCAATTAGACTGTAAAAGGGTATAAGGCCAATATTATGTATTATTGTTAAGGGATATATTGAAGCATGATAGTCTGATAGTAGCCGAGGCACTACTCATGTTATGTTATTATTTGTTGTAGGTATTACTCCAGGGTTGTTACATTGCTTTGATCCGGGGATATATCATTATAGCATGATTTATATGTTAAATCACTCACTCATTCGGTCACGAGATCTGGGGCATGACAAAACACATCCATGACTAAAACGACATTGAAGATGTATAGAGATCCACAGATAATTAGTAACCTAAAACTATCATTCAATGACAAAACCAACCCACATATCAACAATAAGTAAGATCATTCTATATATAGATATATAAAAGTTAACCAAGTAAATTTTGCAGAGGGTTTATTGAAAAGATAATGTGTATGTGGTAAAATCATCACTCGTAAATCGTGCTTTATGCTACCCTTACACTTACATTGTAGAAGATATTAGTGCCTCGGTTGAGTCTTACAACAACCATGCCATTACAAATATGATGGGGGAAGAAGAATAAATTCCAACCTGGTGGTGCAGAAAAGAGCGTGCCCTTCCAGTGATCACGTAGCAACAATGTCTTTTACTCATGCCAAATTCATAACTAGATTCACCCATAGAATTGCTTTGTTTCCTTTCAGAGATTGAAGGAAAATAAGGAGTAGAAACTGCCATAGTTACACTGAGTTTGTCTAAAGTTCTGAAAGTTGAATTTGCCTGTTAAAACACGATGCATTTACAATGTCATACAAATTTGAAAATATACAATATATATTACTACTTATTAGTGCAATATTGAAAATCAAAAACAAAGAGATAGTAGCATAATTTCATAAGTCAGGTGAAATTCATCAAAATTTTACATGAAGCTTAACATATTGATCATATCTGTTATATTTACTAAGGACTCCCTAGAAAGCCTAAATGGAAGATGAATAAGTCACTGTACCAACAAAATTTCTCCAAAAGTTTCTTACAGAAAGATTATATAATCTTGCTCACAAGCAGCTGAAATTACAACATGTTGTTTTCTGATATATACACTGCAGTAGTAGGAATATAACTTGAAACGCCACCCATCCATATATATATATATAAATTGAAATACTTACAACTTTCTATCTCAATATATAGCAAGTAATAAGACAATCAATTAACTAAACTTCAACAGACGTATGTGTATTAAACACAAAATTTTGTATCCAAAAGTGATTTATAGATAATGAAATAATCTTTCACACATGTGCATGCACATGCACAAGCAAAAAGAATGGTAGATGTTTGTGCTATTGCATCAAACCATGAAATTTAAAAAAGAAATATGCCTTAGATGAGAGCTGAAACTCCAATATATCTTAAGATTGAGTTCACACAATGATAGGGTAGAGTTCATGACAATCAACACAAGCAAAAAATGTTACCATAATAACATTGTTGCAACACCTAGATAATAAAAAACTTTTTAATAGATTTTTTTTTTTTCAAAATGATATTACTTTAAACTTTTGACACCATTCTAGTAATCTTTTATGACAATTTTTTGATACCATGTCACTGCTTTTCTCATAACTTAAACAATCCACATCAATTATTAAACAATAATGAAGGAATTAAACTTTCTTAAGTAAGAGAAATCTGTATAAAATATGGAAATATATAGAAATAAATTGTAGTTTCTACTAAAATTCGTCCATTCATGTTGTCCAATCCATCCAATTCGCATCGCATAGGCAGATTACTGGGATCTTCCCCAAACACGAATTATAGAGACAAATTTAAAACAACATAGTGCAGACATATAGAAATATATTAAGAATTTTGAGGAGAAAATGAATTTCCAATGAAATTCATCATATCCATGTCCAATCTCACCAATCTACTTCACACAAACACAGGCATATACAGTGAATAGATCACTTGAGCAAGAGAAAGAATTGATCTATTAGTCACAAGAGAAGACTTAATTGGGCAACTGACGGGCTTCTGAATTGGAAAAATATATCTCATCGAAAGCTTCACTGTAGCACTAATGACACTCGCTAGAGTGCTACGAACAATGGTATTTTGATCCCAACTCGCTGTAGTCTACGATTTGATTACTCCTTTTAATGTTTACTAATCTCCTAATCAAACCACTGCCATCGGCTGAGATCATCTGGTAATTGCTACTGCTGTCATCGATAAAAAAATTTCGATTAAAAAACTTTTCAATCCCGAAGACAATCAAAGATTTGTCATTGTGTATTAGCGATCCACTGACTATCACGTTGTTAAGCAAAATAGAAACTTAAAGAACAAAAATGTGTAATGTAAGTGTGTGTAGAGAGAAAAGCAAAAGGGAACAAAAACCTGAAATTGTAGCAGGGAGAGAACAGAAAATGATAGTAACTTAGGTTTTTACTGAAGAGACTAAAATTTCCTTATCTCTACTCAACTTTTAGACATGAATGTAGTTTTCTCACCTACGTTCTTTGAGGTTCATCCCACCAAAAATTCGATAAAATTTGAAATAATTTTAATACTAATTTAATTATATCTCATTGAAATACTTTGAATAAAAATTTTTCCATTAATTTAAATAATTTAATTAGATTATTTATTAAAAATAATTTAATAAAATATATTTCATATTAATTTAGTTAATTAAATTAATTAATTATTAATTGTTAATTTGATTAATTGTAACCTATGCATAATTTTGTAATTTGTTTTGAGATTGTTGTGAGGATCTGAAGAGACTTTTCTTTACCGAGACTAGAGAGCGTTTGTCAGATGGAGGTATCTGAAAATTTAAAAAACAATATTGTAATTATCTGCCTACTTATTAAAATATCTAAAAAAATTGATAAATTACCTTCTATATATATTATTTAAAAAATAATTTATATTATAAATAAAGTATCTATAATATTATAATTATTATGCCTTCAATTGAACTTTAGTCAAAGTTAAGTACTATTAGTGAGGAAACAAATATTTTCTTGCATATACCTCACTATAGTAAGGAAACTAAACTTCCTCGCTTATAATAAAAAAAAAAAAGTTACTTGATTATTAGCTAAGAAATCAATATTTTTTTCTTAATTATACCCTAATATTAGTGAGAAAATGATTATTTCTTTACCTATACCCCACTACTAATGAGGACACTAAATTTTCTTGCCTATAGTACTCCGTAAACTCTTTTTGACACCATATTTTCGATCCTACAGTGAGCAAATCCGAAAATTCTCACAAAATACAACTATTAGCGAGAAAATGTTTCCTTGTAAAAACTCTTCATACTATTTACGAGAAAATATTTTTTTTTTCACCTAAAACTTACTATTAGTGAGGAAATAAGTTTGTTCACAAAAATTTTCCTCACCTATACTCCATTTTCTTGTAGTGATACTTTTTTTAAATTAATTATTACTAAAATAATTATTTATTTATTGCTAACAATGATTTGTTTTATTAAAATGGTTTGCTAGAATAAAATTATTTTTATTAAAATAATAATTCATTATAAACATAAATAATAATTATTATTAAAAAATTAAAAACTTTTTCAAAATTAAAGTTAGCTACTATTAAAATAATAGTTTATTTACTAACAATATTCGACACGACCGATAATACAGTCAGGGGTTAATCTAGGATTTTTGTCAAAGGGAGGCACAATATATATAAAATTACACAAAAATATACTTTATATTAGAACTCAAAAGTAAGCAATACAAATGCTAAACATTGTCCTCGATATTAAAATTTAACTTATAATTGACCACTACGATTTTTTATATTTTCAAAATAATTCATGATAGATTCATTTGACAAGTTACTGAATGTATCTTTTTTAATATATACAACCAAACAATCAATCATCAACTTATCATGCATTCGGTTGTGAAATCGATTCTTCACTATTTTCATACCAGAGAATCCCTCCTCTATTGTGGCAGTTACAATGGGTAAAATCAAGATCAAAGTTAGGAGTTTGTAAACTAATGGGTATGCCACATCCCTTCTACTTTCAACCATCTTTTGAGTAATGTTGATGAGCTGCTATCGTCGCGCTGCTCACTGGAAGCCTAGAAGGTTCAGGTGATTGCACTGATTGGGGATGATTGAGTGAAGTAAAATTTTGGTATAAAATAGGGTAAGTGTTAGTTTTGTAATAATGTAAATATTAGAAGGGTATTTTTGTAATTTTATATATAAATTTTAGGAGGGTCATGTGCCCCCTTGCCCCCAAATAGCTCTGTCACTAAATATAGTACAATTTATAATTGATGAATTAATAAGAGAAAATTTGAATACGTTATGATATGTTAATTCTAAATTACATGAACTTGATTCAATTATGACATAAGTTAACTATTTGATATGTTCATTAAAATATTTGGATATGGACATAAATAGGCATGATTATGATTCCAAACATAACATTTTAACCAAATTACTTCCTATTTGAAAATGAAGTTTATTATTGTTTTTATTTATATCTATAATATATATTTAAGAATTTTAATAATTCTATTAAATAATTAATTTATTATAAAATTA
Source organism: Pouteria glomerata (assembly GCA_035590655.1). Lineage (NCBI taxonomy): Eukaryota > Viridiplantae > Streptophyta > Magnoliopsida > Ericales > Sapotaceae > Pouteria > Pouteria glomerata. The sequence continues at coordinate 14,253,867 of JAVXUM010000013.1, read as the reverse complement.
AATCAAATTATATTAATTATGAATTAAAAAATTTGCGTCAAATCATAATTTCTTTTAATAATTTTATATTCATGTCCATCATGACCATATTATCAGGTAATATGAAATTTTTTTATCCCTATTCTCAAAGTAGTAATCGTATCTAAGATTATTTTTTTGCCACAAAAGATTATATTTTATTATTTTTAATAGTTAGAGGAGAGAGTTTGAAATTTAAAAATTAAACTTGTATATGAATTGTATATACTTAATCAGATAAATTTATCACAAAAAATAACTAAAAGGATATGAACACTTAGAAAATCATAATGATTTTTTTTAAATCGATAGGAAAAAAAATCATAGTAATTTATTTTAACTATAAACATCATCTTAATTATACTTTTTGGCAAATTTTTCTTGCCTAATTATATTTTTCCTCTCGAAAACAAATTCAGATTCCAAACCCCGCGCTATTCGGACCGCCATCCATTTTTCCCCATTTTGTTCTAATCTGGGTTTTAAAAGAAAAAAAAAAAAAAACAGAAAATTGGGTTTTCAAAAAATCGGTCGGCAAACCGGATCGGACCACTTTGACTTGCTCAAGTCTAGTCGAGTCGAGGTCTCGTGCTCTTCCTTCCTGCTCGAGGGTTTCTACTATTTTCTCACTTGTGGGGTTAACGTCACTGATTCTTGCTCAGGTGTTCGTCGAACAAAACTCTCTGTATGTCTGTAACCTGAAGAAAGGAAGTGCTAGGGCTTGCAAAACACAGTTCAATTTCTGCTGATTTTAAGTCAAACTCAGGTCCTCTCTCTGTATATATAGTTTGTATGTGCGCATTTACTTTTTGTTTTGAGCACGCGAATTTTGTGTCAGATTATTTTCTGTTCGTTTTTTTTCCTGATCAAGCATTTCTAGTTCCTCGCTCTATCATTATGCTCAATTTTGAGAGAGGTTTTCGGGAAATTACTACTATAGAGGAACTAGCTTGAAGTGCTGTTGATTGTTCGTGATTCTATTGGTTTGGGAATATCGAATGATAAAGTGGAAATTATGGCTTAACGTTCTAACTATTACAATCTTTAATTAAGTTCTGTGTTTGCTGGTTGGTATTTTTAGCATTTATTTTCCATTATTGTTGTATTTTATTTTGATGGCATGTTCCTGCAAGTGGTGCGACACAGCAACGAGATTTTGACCATTTTGATTACGTTCTAGTGTTGCGAACAACTTTAATCTGTGAAAGAATTGTGTTATATTATATATATAAGGTGCTAAAGTGCTAAAGTTAAACGGAAGAAGTACCGATGACAATCTCTGCATTGTAAAATTTTAAATCTGTTATTGATTTCTTTTAGTGTAGTTATTAGCATTTTAAGATGCAAATTTTGATAAAACCAATAAATGCACATTGCTTGGCTGATTGAAAGACCTTTTGAAGCCAATTACATGAGGTTGGATGATATCATAGCCCTCATTGTATTATAGAATTTTAATTGTTTACTTGTAGTCTAATAATGTTGTACACATTGTGACATTGGGTTGTGGGTTCGAACCCTGAATATAGCCTCTCTTCAAGTAGGGTAAGGTTGCATATACTTTACATTTCCTAAACCACTAATGCGGGAGCTTTGTGCATTAGGTTACCATTTTTTTTTATTATAACCTAAAAGGCACAAGCAGTTAAAGAAAGGTACATGTCCACCTTAGACACTAACACTTGTTAGACTTGCAATCAACTAAATGCGATACAAAATTTTCTTCGATTATACAAAAGTGAATAAATGTTTGTTTTCTAATATATATATATAAACTACGTTGTTAACTGATATATTTATATTTTAAAATTGTTCGTCAGGTCAGGGCACCTGTGTTCTATATTTGTGTGTGTTGCTTTTTAGTTTGCATTAATTGATTCTTGTGGGGAATATTTAATTTATTGTCTTCGGTTGCAGTCTATTGGGGCCACACTTAAACTGGGTTTTCCATGTTATATTCAGTGATGCTTTTTTACTTGTAATTCTTTTTGGAGCAGTAAGGTGGTTTGTTCGAGATGTACATAAAGCAGGTAATCGGTAATTCCATATATATACATATTTCTACTTGTTTTGTTTTTTTTCCCAATTATCACTATCTGTTTTTTTTTCCTTACCTTTAATTTGTTGGTGTGGGACTCCGAGTTCAGGTTATTATTGAAGGGTTTAAGAGCTACAGGGAGCAAGTTGCTACTGAACCTTTCAGTCCAAAAATTAATTGTGTTGGTAATGTTGATGTTACTTATGACAGTTCTCTTAAAATTTCTCTCTTGTGATCGCATGGGATATGACAGTTGAAATAGTTAGGAGACTCAAAATATCAGTTTTATCTCATTTCAAGCTTCTGTGAAGTGTGTGTCATTAATTTGGTTTTCTGATATGTTCTTATTGATACCATCTTTATTTATAATCTGGGAACTGCTTTAGCTAGTGCTCTTCTAAAGATAGAAATGAAAGTATACATATGACCAAAAATGTCAAAATGAATGGAATGACTTTGTTAAAGAAAGGGATGTGTGTTGTTAAGTCAACTCAAACCAATTAGCAATGAGTGGAGAGGCCCCATTAAGATTTTATACTGGTTTGGGAGGGTTGGTTTTTACCAATGTGGGGTAAATTCCTACACGTCCTCTCACATCTGTCCCCCACTTGCATGGAGAGGCAAATAGGTGCACCAAGTACCAGAAATGCACAAATGATGGATTGAGTGAAAGGCAGACTATTTCTCCCCAAATTTAACTTTGCTACTATGTTAAGTCACTAATTGTCCCAAAACCGTAACTTATTAGGAAGTGAGTTCAACAATGTATATCAAGTTATTTCAACATATGTTCCTTGCTTGCAAACACATCATGAAACATGATTAAGATGATGCTAAAAGGAATGATTTTGGACAAGGCGTGCAGTAATTTGAGAATGCTCATAAGGTGTGCATTTCTGTATTTACAGTATCTCTGACAATATCTCTAACTCCTACCAGAGGAAGTTTGTGATTGGAAATTTGTGATAGCAATAACTAAAGCATGATTTGCCCTTTGCTACTTGAATGGCATAACTCCTTGGTCAAATGAGGTTATTTGGGCATTTTTGGCTGGAGGAACTTAATCGGTATTTACTCCTCATCGCCTGTTTGGATTGCATTATACATTGTAAATAAACCTTTGTTGGCTTGAGTATAGAAAGATCATTAGTTTTAAGAAGGGAAGTGAACAGAAAAATTAGAGCAGAAGCAACCTGATTGTCGTGGCAAACAAGTTTTTTGATGAAGTACATTGTTTTGTTTAAACCATGTTTTATGTATAAGTTTTAATTTCAGGTTTTATTTCATTTCCACCACTGAGTAAATTTAGTAATTCAGAGGATTTTGATCACTTGTTACCCAGTTTTTGGTTGGTGCTTTGGTTATGTGTCAAATATTTTTTTGTACTGCTGTTGCTTCTTTTGGACTGATACATGTTATAATTTGCCTTGCAGTTGGTGCTAATGGATCTGGCAAGTCAAACTTTTTCCATGGTAAGCAAGCTATACTTAATTAGTATTTAAATTTTGTTGCTTCATTGCTGGTAGCTTTATTGAGAGTCTGAGATTAATAAATATCGAACTGCTTCTTCTTAGTGTTATCATTATTAACTGACATATTTGATCATTTGTAGCGATTCGTTTTGTAATAAGTGACCTCTTTCAAAACTTGCGCAGTGAAGATAGACATGCATTACTCCATGTATGTTTTGTGATCTATCAGTTTTTCAGATGTCAAAGTTTGCAATTCCTCTAAGTTATTAATGGCATATTATTTTACATTTCGTGATTAATATTGTTCAGGAAGGTGCTGGCCACCAGGTTCTATCTGCTTTTGTGGAGATTGTATTTGACAACTCTGACAATCGCATTCCGGTAAATCTTTGATGTGTCTGTGCATTTTCAAAATTTCCCGTGAATTTTATCTCTTAATTCGTGGGTCTGATGGGTTTACTAAAAGGGATCTACAAAGTTCTGAATTGTTCTATGTGCTTAAAATATACATATATGTATCTAATTTTGTTATTATTACATATTTACGTATCCGAACAGAGAATAGTGCAATATTTTCTTAACATTTGCTTGAAAGCAGTTAAACCATGTGTTGGGCTTATTGCATATCGTTAGCTTTGAATTCAACATAAACTCATGGGCCTATCGTTAGCTTTGATATCATGTAGAAATTCTAGGGTTTAGTTGAATGATTTGATGCACCCATTAGAGTTGTCTTGTATTGTATTTGTTGACAGAAAATAAGTAAATATAAATAATAAAGTTGCCCCTCTTCCCTAATAGCTTAAGCTTTTAGGTGAGATTGTGGTTGACACTCTAGCATTAGTATTAGAGTAGGCAAAGGTCCTGAGTTAAAATCTCACCACCACCCAAATAAATCAATACCTTCTGACCTTTAACTTTTCCAATCTTTATTTTGTTGTGGCCTTCTTTTACTTCTGCAAATGTAATTTTATGTATGAAACTTGCGTTTCTATACTTGATAGTGGTACAAAGGTCTCCCAAATTTTCTTGTGATAACAATTGAATAATTATCAAAATAACTTCTCCACCTCCCCATAGTATCTTCTTTTTTTACCAAAACTCCTTGGTTCTCATTTTTTTGTATACTTGACCGAATACAAGTTATTATTTTTTCTTTTCTCTTATTTTAGTCAAATTATAGATATTTTTCTCCCATTTTTTGCCCCTAATTTATAATATATTTTATTGAATGGCCTATATCTAGTTTCTCTAATTGTCCTTTAGCTTCTTTTTTACCCAATTTATACCTTTTGTATGCTCCTTCATTCTTAGGCAAGTTTCTATAGCGCACACCCAAGTTTCTATAGCGCAC
>JAVXUM010000013.1:14173949-14186439 GCA_035590655.1 Pouteria glomerata | reverse complement strand
AAATCAACAAAAAAGAAAGGTATTTTCACTTTTTTTCTATTATAAAAATTTCATCAATTTTAATACTTTATTTATTTTTATTATATTACTAGTATTTACCCGCGCCGAAGGCACGAAAATGAAAAATAAGTAGCAGCCGTTAATCTGATTTATATAATAACAGCAGCTGATCTAACACATAAATATCAAATCAATGACCTAATTTGTTTTATAAATTTTAAAATAGATTATTTTATTTAAATATTTCATTAAACTAAATTTTTTAATAAATAAATAGATTAATTAAATTAATAATTAATTTAATTTGATTAATTTAATTTAATCTTTTTAATTAAATTAATATGAAATATAGTTTATTAAATTATTTTTGATGGATAATATATTTAAATTATATTTTATTTTTTATTTAATTGAATTATGTTTAATTAATAATATGACTATAATGTAATTAATATGATTAAAATATAATTAAATTAATTAATTTGATTTAATTAAATTAATATAAAATATATTTTGTTAAATTCTATTAATTTTTAAAAAAATAAATAAAATTAAATATTTTCTAAATAAAAATCAACTATTATAAATAAAATTACATTTTTAAACATAACTTTAATTTTTATTTAAAAAACAATATAAAATAAAAAATATAAATAGTTTAAAAAAAACAGCGTTGTCAATTGGACAGTTATTCTAGCACTAGCCAATTTCTCTATAATGGGCCAATCCACTCGTCAACCTAGCCGGACGGAGGACCAGCCGTAGAAATTTGAAAGTACAATAAGAAAACTTCAGGCGGGAGACGAGGCGAGAAAAGATCCGGAAATTTAGATGAATCCGCCGGTCCCATTCTAGCTGGTGACATCAGCAGTGACGTCGCCATCCTCTTCGTCTATCTCTTGGCCGGAGTTCATCCATCCGCATCCGCCGTGGTCGAAAACCACCAAGGCAGCCATCGACGCCTACCTACCAACCAGCTGGGAAGATATTAGAGCTTCCATGGAAGGCCTTAGCGATCGACCCGGCCGTACCCTGCAGCAGCGAGGGAAAATAAATAAGGTACGATAAGCGAATTCCGAGTAATCCCTCCACTCCAGGTGGCCGAACTACGATCGTGGTTCGAGTGTATAGCTGTGCTATGAAATTGCCTCTTTATGATTTAGGTATTAGTTCTGGGGATGTTTTAGTAAAATATTAAAGTTATTTTTATTACAACATAGGTTTGTTTGGATGTGCACTTTTTAGTAAAAATTTTTTATTTTTAATTATTTGATAAATTATTAGTTTTTGCCACTTTTTGGTTCAATTACAATAAGTTCTCAACTTAAACGTTATCAAAAATTCATTAAACATTGTTAAAAGTTAGTAAAAGTTATTAAACATCGTAAAAAATTATCAAAAATTTTATTAAACATTTAAAAATTGTCAAAAATTATTAAAATTTACTACTTGCTTTACTAAATATACTAAAAATTATAATTTGTAATTTTTAGTAAAAAATACTAAAATTACTAAAAATTATGCAAACGCCGCTTATATAAAAATTTGATATAAAAGTGATATGTGAAAAAATTTGATTAGAAAAAAATATAAAAAATTAGTAAAAAGTAGTGAGTTTTGATTGATTTTGACTAACCAAACATCTCAATAGCTTAAAATGGCTTTATTATAATTTTGATATTGAGATTTGGTTTGGTTATAGAAAAATTAGTTTTTGTTTTTTTTTTAACTTTTTTTTGTCACTAAAATTTAATTCTTTTTTTTTTTTTTTTAAGAAGCTGTGGCCTTAAGACATATTAATCACATTTGTTAAAAAAAAAAATTAAAAATCATATAAAGTTATCCGTTTAGATAAAAAAGTGACAAAAAGGTTAATTTTTTTTTTTTTAACTTTTATCTAAATGGATATAATTTTTTAATTTTTTTAAACGAATTTGATTAACACATCCAAAAATCATAATTTCTAAAAATTACATTTTGATTAAAAAAATCATATAAAAACAAAAGCTATAGAAAAGAAAAATACTTTTTTTTTTTTTTTTAATTTTGTAGCCAAACAAAACCTAAAATTGATTTGGGATGATAATAACGTTACTTTATAACAATTTAAGTATCATTAGCATTTAATATAAAAATATTTTTCAAACAACATAATGATTATAATGCTATTTATGCTTGAAACATCAGAGAAAGGAAAAATGGAGAAAAAATAAAATAAAAAACTTGTATAATTTTCGTACACTTAGTCAATTAATAGTTAAATTTTGTCAATAAATATTTGAGTAAATTATAAAAATCACCACTACATTTTACCTTCGGTATCCCATTTGTTTTACTAGTTTCAATTGTAACAGTCAAATTTTTCTACTTTCAGTTAAGTACTAATTTAGTCCTTCCGTCTGTTGTTCATTGAGTACAACAATCAGGGTGATGGTAAAATCGTCATTTCTCCTCCTTACTTCTCCAAACGTTTAAAATGATGTTGATATATTATATCCATTTAAAATAAGTTACACCTAAGACTTCCTTTTAGTGAAAAAAATCAAAATATAGTTGGGGCTTTTTTTCACAAAAATCAAATCTTTCATTGTCGATCAATTTGAAGGCATTGTACTTCCTAGGGTTTCTGTTCTGCTCGACTAAAGGTGAACTAGGATTTGGTTATGATTTGTTCGATTATCCTGATAATAGATGAAGAATGACTTACGATAAGTTTTCTCTATTACTTTTTTACAGTCACAGACCCTTTACTTTGGTCTAGTTTGGCTTGAGTTCGTTGATTCAGAAGGCTCATCATGTAAATATTTCATTTTAACTTTGTGAGTGAGAACGATCTTAGCTTCTTGATAAATTTTGTCATGAGGATGGAACGATCTTCAGTGAGATGGAACGAATTTTACGACAAAAATATACAAAATTGATCTGTATAATAGGACGTTTGGAAAAGTAGGAACGAAAAATGATGATAAAAGTGCAGAAATTTGATTGTTACAATTGAAACTAGTGAAACCAAAGTGAGGCTGATGGTAAAGGGTAGGGGTGATTTTTGTATTTTATCCTAAATATTTATTCATTTTAGTCTTATTTTTATAATTCAATGAAAATAACTTAAATTTAGCATTTTCACTTTATTTTACATTATTACAATTTTTTTTCAATTTTCCTTTCCCCTCCACAAATTCATATTTCAAACTTATCCTAAAAGTTTCACACACTGAATTAAAACAAATAGAAAGAACAAGAATAAGACTAAGTTTTGCTGTGGGAATGTTGGGAAGATACCAAAACAATCCTGGCCTTGATCACTGGAAGGCTGCAAAAAAGGGTTCTGCGCTATCTGCAAGGGACTAAAGATTACAAGCTCACATATAGACATACTAGAAGTTTAGAAGTGGTGGGTTATTCAGACTCTGATTTTGGTGGATGTCAAGATTCAAGGAAATCTACTTCTGGGTACATTTTCCTTCTTAGTGGAGGGGCGGTGTCTTGGAAGAGTTCAAAGCAAACAATAATTGCGACATCCACTATGGAGGAGGAGTTTATTGCATGTTATGAGGCTATATCATGTGATACTCTCACTTTTGGTATGAATGAGAAGCAAGAAAGCTTTTTTTATGGAAATAAAATTAGAGCTTGTTGTGGCTAAATCTTATGGTCTGCCAATTTTTCTAAGTGTTGGGACGTTTTGCTTGTGTATGGTTGAAGGAGGTTCTAATGAGAAGAAAATTGTATAGGGTGGCCGGTTAGGTGATGGTCTAAGAGAGTGAGTTTGTTAACCTAAGTGGTGAAGAAGAATAGGAATGGAAGAGAGAAATCCGGCCATGCAAGGTGCTTGGCATCAACTTTGACTTAGCCAACTTAATTTGGACCAAGCCACTTGATTGTTGACCCTTTGACCTCCATGTAAGCACATATATATATAATATTGAGAGAAAGATGGTAGAGGAAGTGAAGTGGCCGGCCATGTGTATTGTTCTTCCAATTTCATAGGTTTTGTTTTATTTAAATAAGTCAAGATGCATTAAACAAGTAGGGCCCTCTAGTTAAAGCATGGGAGACTTTGTGTGCATGCTTAAATGTAGATATATATATATATCTATTGTGGAATTTGTGGTGGAGGGAGCATTGGCTGGCCAAGAGAGAGATATATATGTATATGTATATTTGGTTGGTGAAATATATTAATTATAAGGTTAAATATCTAAGGGAGAAAGAGAGACCATTAGAGAAAAGAGCATCCGGCCATTAGTGAGCTAGGAGAGAAAATTGAGAGAAAAGAAAGAAGAAGAAGAAAGAAGAAGAAAATTAAGAAGAGAAGTGAATGAGAGAAGCAAGAGGAAAAAGAATTTAAGAAAAATAATCAAGTTCTTGAAGCTATTTTGATCTTCGAGCTAGCTTGAAGAAGGTGACTCCATCTTGAAGCTTTTGAAGAACTTGGACTAGAGTTTGAGGTAGGGAACTCCTCCTAACATAAATTTTAAGTCTTCTTCTTCTCTTTTGAATTCTAGTAGTTGTGGTGAAAGGTAGAAAGAACCATGATATGTTGTAGAGAACTAAACTAAATCTTGGAACCTAACTAGGACAAGTGTTGATGATTAAGTTGAATTGTTTGATAGAATGATGGGAGGAGAGGGAAGAAAACTTTGAGAATTCTAGGTTAGAGTGGACTTGGAAGAGGGAAAAATGGGTATAAAATGGTAATTGGTATATGAAAATGAGTAGAGGTATAAGCAGAAAGCAAAAACCTGGAGTTGGACAAAACCCGGACAAGTTCTGTCCTCTGTGGGCGCCCATCTGATGAAGGCTTGGGAGCCCAAGCACTGTTCACTGAGGTTGGGCACCCGCCCAAGGAGCTTGGGCGCCTAAGCTACTATTCACAGGAAACCTCCCTCTCTGGGGGTGCTTATCTGATCTAGGCTTGGGCGCCCAACCCTCTGCTGAATCTCAACTTGAGTTTTTAACTTATTTTAAGCCTACCTACACCACCCTTACCATGTTTAAGCATCACAAATGCTTCTTCCTTTCTTCATATTAGGTCTATGTCAATTCTTGATTGATGCATGTGATATGTGACTTGGTTTAATGCATGGGACTTGGGGGGAGATACTAATGTTTATGAAAACACTTGAATTATCTTGAGGAGAGATAAATGCGAACGATACTTATATTGAAATGAGAATGCTCATGGATGTACTTAGTGTATGAAATCCCAATGAAATGTATTACATGTGGACTCACATAATTTACAAACCTAATGGAAGATAAGAAAACGAAATGATTGGTCGTGTGCCGGGGAATTGTAGGGTACGGCAAAATAGGAAGGGTTTGAGATTACTCTCGGGTTGTAAGTCCCGGAACCTGCGCAGGGTTGGTGTTTCATACTAATAGGTTAGTAGCTTACGAAATGAGGGCAGTGTATGAGATATACACACGGGCGTAGTGTCGCCCTGGGTTGCCATCCTAAAGAACGCCCGTGGGGCCGCGGTGTCACCCGGAACAAAGACTTCAGAGTGGTACCCGATCCCCGATGATGTGTGAATGATTAATGTGTGATGAAAACACATCTTGAACAAGATAATGGTTTAAATGATGATAATTGACATTGCACCCCTTTTGGATTCATATTGGTTTATGAAACTTATTTCTACTTTGAATCATGAGATATATGCTATTATGCGATGAATGTTGAATTCTTGTTGGTGCATTGTATCATGATTTCTATATGCATTCCTTTTATATTATGGGGAGTATATCGTGGGCACACGTCGTCCGCGCTCACGTCCCTAAAGATGTCCATGTAGGACCCACACAGGACGATTAAGAGGAACCTTGAGTAAAAGCTTATAAAGGAGATACACATGGGTTTTTGGCCAGAGCTGGATTATTTCTACATGTTATAAATGTATTTTGATAAAACATTGGGATGTGTATATACATTCCCTTTTACTTTTGGTTTTGTAATGTCCATAAGGCCAAAACATGTACCAATTTATGGAAGTTCAAATAATGGAATTGTTCTATATTTATGTTAGTTAATATAGGTTGGATATGTGCTCTTGGATGAGTTGGATATTTAGTTTATGAAACCGCTGCATGGTTGTATGGCAGCGAGTATAAATATATATTGCACAGGTTTGTCTATTAGGTACCAATTTGAACACATTTAGGCTGTTATATAGCAGAGGAGGTTTTGTGGGTCCGTTGCGTGACCAATGTACTTGCTCTGATATGGTGACCGTGTTTACATGTTATGTATGCTTTACACTCACTCCTTGGGTCTCCGGACCCGGGGCGTGACAAAGTATGTGGTTTACTATAACAGTCAGAGTGCTTTAAATTTGGGCAAGAATGTCATGTATCGTTCCTGCATAAAGCATATTGACATCCACTATCACTAGAGATACGAAGTTGTGGAAAAATAGCTTATAAAACTTGAGAAGATCCATATAGACAAGAACCTTATAGATATGTTGGCAAAAGTGATTTCTGGAGAGAAGTACAAGTTTTGCTGAGATAAGGTTTACATAGATTCCATGTAAGAAGTTATTGATAGTGTTCCCTTTTCCTATGACTGTGGAGAGAGATATTTGATGGGTCATCACCCATGTTAATGATCAAAACCCATGGGGTTTTGTTAGGCAGACAACCCAAGTGGTTTTCTATGATTTTTTAAAGTATGGTCATTACTCACCTTTATAACTCTTACTAAAATCGGGGAGGATAAAGGCCACTAGTTGGCTTCGTAAATTTATATATATAGATGTATGAAAGGTGAGGGTGAGGAAGACACAACAAATTAAAGAGTATTTGAGAGATACACACAATGTATTGGATTCCTCTGACTCAGATAATCTATAGAGTGTGAGAGATATTTGTATTCCCATATTGATATAGTGGATGTTTTTTATTTTTTCTGTGGACGTAGGCTACGTTGAATCATGTTAAATCTGGTGTTTGTTTACCTGTTTTTATTTTAATTTTTGTCCATGTTTATTCCAATCCTAACAACTTTAAGAGTCCTCTAATACCACACAAACTGTTGCACCCTACGCCAAGGGTGGATGAACGATGTAATTTTGACAGTACACGAATTCTAGGGTCCGTTATGTGTGCATTGAAGGTGTACCATTCATGAACAAGTCTTCATGCTAACAGTTGATCCAAGGCACCTTCCAAATGACTAAACCACCTATTCTAGATCTAACTAGTTTTAGATAAAGTAAGACCAACCAAACTCTAGGAAAACAAAAACAAAAATAGTTTTACAAAGTTTTAGTAATCACAATTGTCATATAACACAATATGACACCAACAAATACATATGCAAGTACGTATGTAGTACTTGTTCATCTCATGAACAAGTACATAGGGTGTGTTTAAAGTAACAAAAAAGTTCAAAAAAATTTAAAAATTAGTATTGATTTAATGTAAAAATGATACGTGACGAAATTTGATTAGAGGAATTTGAAAACATTTAGTTTTTAAGATTTTTTGAAAAAATTTGGATCCCCAAATGGGCCCATAATATGCAACAATAATTCATTGGTTGCATCTCTCTCTTTATTTACATTCTTACTAAACTAGTGAAAGTTTAATAAATGGCAGTGGCAGAAAAAAAAAAAAAAAGTGTAGTAGATGGGGACAAGTATTGATAAATTGGGATAGTATGGTCAAAAGAGGATTTTAGTGAGGACAATACTAAAAAATATATAACTAATCTTTTTTTTTTTTTTTTAAAAAAGATGAGTTAGAACAATTATCCCTACTCTGCCATGGTCATCTTCATTATTGATAGATTAGATGAGCAGAGGGATCAAAAGGAATAAAACACACAAAATATTAGAAAAATCATCACTTAATAATACATTGTATTAGAAGCATAATACATGCAATGAATTCATAACTACACATGAACATGTGAAAAAAGACAGAGAGAATACTTGTTATGAAAGTTGAAATAATTTATAATTAATAAGATATTAAAATTTTCAACTTTAAAATTATTAAACTTGATGAACATTATTCACAAGTACAAGTTCACAAATTAAACTTCATAAAAAGAATACACCAACGGGTATTCTCGTTAATAATATTCAACCTAGCGAGCTAGCTAAGTGGATGTGTTGTAAGTCCAAAACCGAAGGGGAAGAGTGGATCATAATGTGGATCTCCAACATTCATTGGGAGCTGATCAACACTCTTAAACCAAGTCGTTGCAAGTTTTCCGGTGAAACCAAAGTCCCCGAAGAGGACATCGGCCACGCCCTGACCTTCAGTCCCCGGAAGCCATGCGGCGACGAGAGCGTTTATCGATGGAAGGAAGGGCTCCACCACAAGTGGCCGGCCGGAGATGACGACGATGACACACTTTACACTTGCGCATACATTGGTGATCGTACTCGAACCGGGTTCGGGAATTGTAAGGTTGTTCAGATTGTCTCCAAACCATTCGGCATAAGGTGTCTCTCCCACTACAACAATGGCGTAGGAGAACTTTGAGGATTTTACAAATTCAGCATCTGGGTTTTGGCTGTAGACGATTTCTGTGCTTGGGTCCACTGTACTTGCTATACCATTTAATATTGTGGTTCCTGTCCATTGTATAAGAACAAAAATATTAATCTCGTGGTCAAAGAAAATGATATTGTAGGAGAAAATTCTTCTAAAATATATGGCCAAAATGAAAAAGATTAAATACACAACATCGTATAATTTATTAAAAAAAAAAAAAACTTTTATTATTATATTTTAGCAAGTACTTTTATTACAAATTAATTAATTTGAGTCATTTTTTAAGTATTATTGTAAATTTAAAGCAATATATCACAACCATATAAGAAGCAATATAATGATGTACGTCTTGTATATGTGGTTGTACTCATATGTCATCATTAGGAGCACATCACAAACAACACCCCCCGCGGGAAAGCAAGGGCATCTAATAAAACGTTGAGAGGTACGGCCATCCTTTTATAAAAAAATAAAATAAAATAACCCAAAACTAAAAAAAAAAAACAAATTTATAAATATGAGAAATTTAGTGTATGTATATCACTTTTAAGAGGTTAAATTTATTAGGGATAATTTCTTGATTTATCCCATGTGCTTAAGGTTAAAATAATTTAAATATTTTTTAAACTTTAAAAACATACATTTATATTCATTATATTTTAGATTAAAGTGAAATTGTAAACGGCGTTAAATGTTTAAGTAAAAATATAAAAATACCCTATTAAAAGTTAAATAAAATCAGAAGTGTAAATATAAGTAATATGAATTACCTGAGGTATAAATGTTATTTTTAAAATTACTAATAATTATTTTTAACAAATTTTTTAACAGTTTCACTTTAATTTAAAATACATGAAATACAAATGTAGATTTTTTAATTTCAAGAAGTGTAAGTAATTTTTATTTCAAGTATAGGGATTAAAAAAATAATTAACTCAATTTATTTAAATTAAATTTCTAAAAGATACAATGTCAAAATTGAGAAGGGTACGTAACATACCAGTGGAGTAGTTGTTGCCGCTAACTCCTTGCCAATCGGTAGTCCAACCTCCACACTGGTAACCCAAATTGTTAGCGTGGGTCCCTGCAACTAGGATCTTTGAAGTCTTCTTGGGAAGAGGAAGCAAATTCTCATCATTCTTCAAGAGCACAAGTGATTTTCTCACAGCTTCCCTTGCCAAGTCTCTATGAGCCTATTTGGTTAATATATGTTATTTGCTTGTTTCATCATGTATTAAAAAAGCACAATAGGTCCAAAAGAGCATATTAAGTCAAAAAATACTTACAAAAAATTTAATGAAAAATCTTTGAAAAAAACGCTATATTTTTAGAATTTTTTTACCATAAAATAAAATAGAATAAAAGAGTTGTGTCTGTAAGAATAAACAATATATAGGTCCACCGAGTTTCTATTACATGTTTTTACTTAAGTCCTAATTAAATATTTTACCCAAACCCCAATTTTTTATTAATTCTCAAATTTTTAATTTATAAATTATTTTTTATTATTTATCTCATATTTTTTTTGGGAATTAAAATTAACTACCTTCCATTCCAAACTTTGAATTCAAAATAAGCTCTCTAACTTTTTTTTTTTCTTTTTCTTTTTCTTTTTTCTTTTTTTTTTTCCAACATTCAAACTCTACATCCAAAACCTCCAGATATTGTAGCCCCATTCTTACTTAAATATTTTTAAAATTTTATGACATCTAAAATAATTGATCAGAAAGTTACTATCTAAAAATAATAAAATAATTTGTAACAAATATATATATATTGTTTTTCATATTTTCAGGCTCCAACAACACTTTAGACAAAATGCCAATCCATAAAACATTTTTCCAAACCCATCCATCCTAAACGATGGCATTTTCGTAATAAAATTTCATTTGTAATCTGTAATTTCTTTCAAAATAATAAGCTAAAAATAAAACCACATCAATCTGACCTAAAAATTCAGAAAACATATTTTGCTTCATTGCATAATAATAATCTTATGGCTAAATTAGCAAACCTGGCTTCCGAGTTGATCAACCAAGCTAAGATCTGCCAAAGGATTCTCAAAGAGACCCAAAGTGAACTTGACCCTCAAGATCCTTCTGACTGCATCATCAATCCGACTCATGGGGATGAAATTTTTATTCACTAATGAGGTCACTATCTCGAGGAAGTCTGTGTGGCTATAGATTCCCATGATCTGATTAAATACAAAATTTATTTCATCAATTCTTTGTGCATATATATATATATTTATATATTGATATAAAATAATAATTTCTAATTAAAAGCAAAAGATTACATATAAACAATTAAATTATTTCAATGTGGAAAATGAAACTACATATATATGCACTAACCATGTCAATGCCAGAAAGAATCCCAGCTTCAACTGAGTATGTGTAGTTTGCAAGGGGCGGTGAGGTGATCCTGTCAATGCCTTCGTAATCAGAGATGACAAAACCCTGTCAGTTTGTCCAAAAGCAACACTAAAATTAACTCTTACTGCCCATAATTGAATATCTAAAACTACCATAAAAAAAGATTGTAAAACATATACATTATCCTCCCCTTCCAGTTTGTAACCAAGATGATATGGTAACGATATTTTTAGAATAAAATAATATGTTAATGAGTTATCTTTTCAAAAAAAAAAAAAAAATATATTTCTAAAAAATAGTTAGAACAAATTGAAATACTTGTGTGTTAAGAATAATATATATCATACAGTTGACGGAGTCGGAAAACTTTTCTGTATATGACATAAAATATTTTTTAGTGTTTTAAATATTTTTTTTCTAGTGTAGAATTTTTCCTACGTGTATGTATACAAGTAAAATGATTAATGGTAAAATGTTACAAAAAAATATAATAATAATTAAAATTATATACGTCGATATTAAATACCTCTTACACAACAATAGTTAAACTGATGTGATAAATAACAAATAATGCGTTTTGTGCTTTCATATTTTAAAATTTTTACAAAATAGCTTCATTTTTTATTGTATTAAATATGGGTCAGGTTGTTTTTTTTTTTTTTTTTTTAGAATTTCAAGTGTGTGGTGACTACCACCATTCGACTAGATGTAGTTCTGCCCCTACTTATTATAATATATATAAAATTGTAGGAAATTGTATTAGAATGTGACTCTCTTTTAGATTAATCATTTTAGATGATTGGTTTAATTCCACCCTAGCTAGTAGAAACCTTACCCTGAAATCAAGGGTATCCTTGAGGAATTCAGTGATGAGGTGATAATTTGTATGCATTTTGACTCCATTCCAGCTGGAATAGGAAACCATGACTGTGGAGACACCTTTAATGATGGAATCATAGTAGGCAGGCATGTGAAAGCTCATCAACCCATGCCGATCGATCACAGTATTATTTTCATCGATTCCGTTTGTTGTTCCACCATCGCCCACAAAGTGTTTTGCACAAGCCGCAACTTTATCCCTTTAATTAGGACGACAATGTTCATAAATAAATAAATAAATAAATAAAACAATATTACTATTATTAAAAAAAAAGAAACTAGTATATATGAAATAATCAGAAAATATATACAATGTTATGATTGAATTGAATGTTTATGAAGTCTTTAAATTGAGATGATAGTCTTCCACCTAATCATTTTAGTTCATAAAATATTTATTTTCGATAATTCTGTAGCTATATTTTATGTAAAATTATTATTAATTCTACTTAAAAACAAATTAATAGAAAATACTATCAGAATATTGTAACAGTTGCAGTGTTAATAAATCGAATCTTCATACAGTTATTTAACATAAATTGATGGTCTCATGCTTGACCTTATCATTAATTTTATAAAATATTTTTTTAACCATATGATTCTACAAAATATTTCTGCTACTTTTGTGACCATATCATTTTGTAAAATACTATTCTAGCAATATATATATATATATGTACATAGGTCTCATTTGAAAGTCAAAATTTTAATCATTTTTGGTA
>JAVXUM010000013.1:14104972-14122438 GCA_035590655.1 Pouteria glomerata | reverse complement strand
TAAACAAACTTATAAGTAAAATGCATGATTTTGTCCTAAATTGTTGAGTTAGTAATTACACTTTTTAAGCGTAATCACTTCACCTGTCTCAGGATAAGGTTGGGGGTAGATAGACGTTAGAGAATATGTATTTGTATTGCATTCCATCAGTACCCATTATATAAGACTGTATGAATTATTGTTATGTGTTGAGATAACGAAGTTATTAATTAAAGTAGCATTTAATGTTAATTTATTGATAATGAGTTGGGTTGTGAATAATAGACAATAAAATAGAAACTACGATAACCTAATTCCCGAGGTAGGATACGTAGGCAGGTTAGCCTCGAGTAGCATAAGTTTGGTCAAAAATATAGATGATAATATTTATGTTTATTACCTTTACTTGCAAATTGGTTTATTAATGTTATAAATTGTATAACCTATAGAGTAAGGGTCCGATATTATATTTATAATGTTATAATTTTAAGAAATATTAATGTGATATTAATATTTGCTCTAACTATGTAGACCTTTCGTGCCGTCATAGGGAATTGTGTTTAAACGGATTATATTATCGTATAATTTATGGTAACATACTCAAATATTCTTTTATATAGAATGAGGGACACTTGGTATTACTAGAATAATTGTTTTATGATAAAAATTTAGCTTGAAATAAAATTTAATTGGTTTTACATAATTCCTAAATTCCCATATCGTCTATCCCGAAAAGTTAAGTTAAAGGCATGATATTATATTGATAATGTATTGTATGTTAAGACTATGATTATATGCTCACCTATAGGGGACATTTGAAAGACCAAACGTTAGAAAAAGTTGGATACGTCAGTTAGTTTTTGACATTTGAAATGCAAACTTAAATTTTATGATATAACCCATTTGAACATGGTTTCACTTACATGTTAACCATAGTCATTTGGTTTTGGTCAAAAAATTGATAAAAGTTGACAAAACTTGGTAAAAGGTGAGTAAAATTGTAAAAATTTATAAAATTTAGAATTTTAAAATAAACATACAAAAAATGAGAATGGCTAAAAGTTAATAAAAATTGGTAAAAGTCTATAAAAGTTTATAAAAATTTATATTTTTTGTCTCCGAAATACCCCATTGCAGCATGTTAGAGTACATTATATGCTATATATTGTTAGTGAGAACATGTAGATCCATGTTTACTCTCTTACAAATTTGGTGATGGAGTTTATTTTATATATTATTTTTAAGAAACACTGATATAGTTATTAGGGTCAAGTTAAGTGCAATTTATTAATTTTTTGGAAAACGGTTGCCTAGATGACAGCAAAAGATTGATATATGTATTTAACTTTACTTTATGTTACTCCAGTTAGTTTTATGGCTCTAATTGAGAACAAGTTATATGTTGTTATAATGTGTTTACATGTATTATTAGGCCACGTCACCGATTCATAGGATACGAGGCATAACACATTATACTCTTTTAATCTCTCCCTTACCTAATTCTCTTTCCCCTCTAAGTACAACTTATTACACTTGAAAAAGATAATTACAAACCCAATAATTAAGATATAAATCAAGCATTTGTTTAATAATTTTACAAATTTTTGTTACTTTTAATAGTTTACTTGCTTTGTTTTTAAAATGCAATAAAAAGAAGAAAATCATTGCAATAAGTAGCGAAGAAAGTGATGGAAACAAGCCAGTGGCCCGGACGCCATGACGCCCAGTCCAGACTAGATCAAGAACAAAGCTGGAGAAAGAGAACAAGAAATAAAAAAGGAAGCATACTGCTGTCTAAACACCCTCTCGGATGGTCCTGACCACTACGAGCAAATTGCACAGATTTTTAGTTTTTGGGGTTTAGTTTTCGGCTATATATATAAAACTTAGATGGCTATTTTAGAACTACTACCCACACGTCTTCCCATAATAATTTTTCTGTGATACCCTTACCTTTTGTATGAATGGGAATCATGTATTATCTTCTTGTGGTTAAAGCTTATGTTCTTCAATTGTTCTAAGTGTTGGGAAGCTAGCATGAATGGCCTTACTTGGTTTGTGCATGGTTGTAGTAAAATGTTAATGAGAAGTAAAGGATCACATGGTGGCCGACTATATGAGGTTGTGCATGAGAGGCAAATTGCTTGACTTAAATTGTGATGACAAAATAGGGAGTGAACCGGCCATGGAGGTGTTTGGCACCAAATTTTGACTAGTAAACTCAATTTTGATTACATAAACTTGCATTTGACTTGTTGACTTCCATGTGGATATAAATATATATATAAATGCAAAATAGAAGAAGGTTGGAAGAAGAGATGGCCGGCCAAGTGTTTGGTCTTCCAATTTGGCTTATTCTCTTAAGTGTTGGTCAAGAATGCATTAAACAAGTGGGACCCATGAACTTAATGTTGGGAGACTTTGTGCCCATATATTCATATATTTGTATATTGGTGGTTGGAGTTATTAAATGGAAAGACCAATTGATTAATTGAGGAAGAGACAAGTGGCTAGGAGAGAAAGAGTCCAAATTGGCCTTATAGCTATTCGGCCAAGTGAAGGCCAAAGCCATTTACTCCATCTGGCCATTAGAGAGAATTGGGAGAAAATAGAAAAAAAGGAAGGAGAAGAAGAAATGAGGAGGAAAGCCAAGGAGAGAAGTGAAGGAAGAATTAAGAGGAAGAAGAATTCAAGAGAAAAGATCAAGTTCTTGAAGTCTTGGAAGTTTGGAGCCAAGTGGAAAGCCATCTTTGAAGCTATTTTGATCTTGAAGTTCTTGAAGAACTTGGACTTAAGTTTGAGGTAGAGAACTTCCGACTCCCATAATATAAATTTGAGGTTTTCTTCTTCTCCTTTGAATTCTTTTAGATGTGGTAAATAGCAAAGGAAACCATGACACCTTGTAGGGAAACAAACCAAACCATGGAACCTAACTAGAACTAGTGTTGATGATGTAGTTGATTTCAATGGTAGTGAGTGATGGGAGGAGAGGGAAGAAAACTTATGAGAACTTTGGGTTATGGTGGACTTGGAAGATAGAAAAATGGATGTAAAACGGTAATTGATACATGATAGTGAACAAAAGTAGAAAATGGAGGTAAAAACTAGAAATTTGTCAAAACCCGGATGAGAATACCACTCTCGGTGGGCGCCCGCCTGATAAAGGCTTGGGCGCCCGAGCTGCAGGATCTCCAGAATCCCCCTCGGCGGGCGCCCGACTGAGGAAGGGGCCTTGCGCCCGCGGTCTTGGGTGCCCGACTGAGTCTGCCTTGGGCGCCCAAGCCCCTTTTTGCTGGACCTCAACTTTACTTTGCACCCTTTTTAGTGTACACCGACTTCACCTTTTGTCATGTTGAATCTCTTTTATTCAAACCCCATTTCATTTTACATATATGTCATCTCTATATTATGGCATGTTACATTTGACTTGAATTAATGAATGGAAAGTTGTTTGAGATAACGATGCTTGAGAGAACCCCTTGAATCATCTTGATTATGGTTAAATGAATGACAAGTGATTTAAGATGAGAAGACTCATTGAATGAAACATGAACTTAAAGAATGAATTTCTGTTACATGTGCTACATGTGAACTCTACACATAATTTACGAACCTAATGGAAAGAAAAGAAAACGAAATGATTGGTTGTGTGTCGGGGGTCGTGGGGTACAGAAAATAAGAATGGGGCTGAGTTACCCTCAGGTCAAAAATCCCGGAACCTGCGCAGGGTTTGGTGGTTCACACCAGTAGGTTAGTAGACTACGAAATGAGGGCAGTGTATTGGCTTATGCAGACACACGGGCGTAGCGTTGCCCTGGGTTGCCATCCTAAAGAACACCGGGGGCGTAGCGTCACCCGGAACAAGCACGCCGGAATGGTACCCAATCCCCAATGATTGTGTGAAAGTTTAATGTGTGATGCATACACAAGATGAACAAGTTAATGGCTTAAACATTGCTAATGCATATACCATGATATTCAAATGGCTTAAAAGACTTGCTTATATATTAAATCATGAGATATTTGCTATCATGTTGTGAACATTGGTTCATTGTTGCTTTGTCGTATTATGATCATCATATGCATCATATTTATATTATGGTGAGTATCGTGGGTACACGCCGTCCGTGCTCACATCCCTACAGATGTCCATCCAGGACTCACTTAGGATGATTAGGAGAGGCTTGAAAGTAAAGGGAGGGGATGTACACGCTATTGTAAAGATTGGACTAGTTTGCATGTTAAAGATGTATTTTGAAATGACATTGTAATGTATATATTTTCCTTTGATTTTGGGTTTGTAATGGCCATAAGGCCGAGACATGTACAAATTTATAAAATTTCAAATTAGTTGAATTGTTATACATTTATGTTGGTTAATTTGGGTTTGGGTGTGCGGCCTTAGATGAGCTTGTATGTTTAGTTTATAAAACCACTGCATGGTTGTTAGGTAGCGAGTATATTTTGCACAGGTATTTCTATTAGGTACCCATTTTGGATGAATTTAGACCGTTATATAGTAGGGGAGGTTTTGTGGGTCCGTTACGTGACCAATGTGCTTGCTTTAATATAACGACTTGGTTTACATGTTATGTATAATTTACACTTACCCGTCGGGTCTCTGGGCTCAGGGTGTGCCAGAATGGTATCAGAGCCTAGGTTAGACTACCTAGGGACATGGGAATATTTGCATTTCATAATGCATGAATACGTGACAACGAAGTAATCTATTTTCTTACTTTTTGTATTTAGCAATATGTGATAGTATTATTGATCCGTAATGCATTCTTTATGCTTAATTAGAATGCCGCCACAACAAGAACCATGAGGTAGAGGTCGAGCCGAGGCCGAGGTCGTGGAAGAGATAGGAGAGCAGTGGATGCCCCCGTGCACAGGCATGATGTTAGCACCTCTATCCCGCAAGAATAGGAGGCGAAGCACAGTGCGGTGGCTGAAATGCCACCAATGCCCCGAGGGGGAGCGACGCCACCTGTAACACCTGAAGTGCCTCAACCTGCTACAGCAGATGCCGGGGCATTTATACAACAATTGGCCGCTGCAATGGCCGCAGTGATGGGAGGAGCAAGGGCGGTACCCCAATCGCAAGTTCAAGCGGGTGCTAACAAGAGCAACTTGGAGCAATTTAGGAGGATGAAGCCTCCTAGTTATGACGGTGTGGCGGACACCGAGATGGCAGAACATTTTCTGGATGAATGTGAGAAGATCTTGGAGGCCCTGGAGATCACTGACCCTGGCACTTGTATTACCTTAACCGTCTTTCAATTGGTGGGGCGAGCCTCGACATGGTAGAAGAGCATAAAAGAGGCTAGGGGACATGTGGGACTTTCATGGGAGCAGTTCAAGTGGAAGTTCCGCGACCATTTCTTTCCCTAATCATTGCGGGATACAAAGCGGAAGGAATTTGCTAGCCTCATCCAAAGGAATATGACGGTGCTGGAGTATGAACGGAAATTCACCGACTTATCTAAATATGCACCAGAGCTCATCTCTACCAATCGCTTGAAGTGTCAGAAATTTGAACGGGGTTTGAAGCCAACTCTATGGAACAAAATGGTAATGCTCCGCATTAATGATTATGAGGAGTTGGTGGATAGAGCCATGGTGGTGGAGCGGGATTTGTTGGAGACCAGAACCATGATTGAAGGCCGCTGTGGCAGAGGTAGAGGAGAGCAACAAGAGAGGGAAAGTAGAAAAAGGTAAAAAGGGGGCGCATCTACTTCTCAGGGGCAGCCAACCCAATCAACAAGCATGAGCCCCAGACCACCTAGAAGAATGGAGGCGGGACAACCCATTTGCTATAATTGTCGACAGCTCAGGCACGTGAAGACTGAATGCCCCCAATTTCGAGGAATGCCTGAATCTACGAGCCGACCGGGAGGCGGGGCTACGGTGGATAACCGGGTGTGCTGCCGGTGTGGGCAAACAGGGCATATTCAAAGATTTTGCCCTCAACTGCAAGGAGGTGCTAGCGGGAGAATGGGGCCAGGAGGCCAAAGTTTTCAAAGCAGCCGTGCCTCAACACCCCAGCAACAGACATAGCAAATAGGCCCTTCCGCAGGAACATCTCAGAGTGGAGCATCTCAACCGCCAAGGGGAACTTCGTCGGGTCAGAGGGGTGGCAGACCACCCACTACTCAAGTGCAAGGGCGAGTGTTTGCGATAACCCAGCAAGAGGCATCGGCGGAGCCACTAATTACTCGAGGTATTTTTCGAGTATATTCTTCTTATGCTGTGGTATTGTTGGACACGAGGGCTTCACATTCATTTATTTCTGCTAAGTGTGTGTTGGCATTGGGATTAGAAGTTAGTCCTATGGACTTGTTATTATTGGTGGAAACCCCGACCGCCGGATTTTTTTCGTTGACGTTTGTAGTGAAAGGGTGTGAACTTCGGGTAAAAGATATGTTTGACAAGAGAGAAGTGGTTGTCCCCACAGATTTAATTGTATTGGAAATGTGGGGCTTTGATATTATCTTAGGAATGGATTAGCTTAAGACTTATCAAGTCATAATTGACTGCCCCAATCGAAAGGTGACCTTATCTACACCCGAAGGCACATCTATCCACTTCTTGGTGGACCGATGCACAATGCCTGAGTTGCCCTGGTGGAGGAGCCACAAGAAGGTAGACTTGTGTTCCTTGTTTGCCAGTTTGGTACTGGAAGAGGAGAATGAAGAGTAGAATGCCCAATTACCCAAGGTAGTCAATAAATTTCCTGATGTGTTCCCAAAGGATTTGCCGGGGTTGCCAATGAAACGGGAGGTGGAGTTTTGTATTGAATTGATACCGGGCACGGAGCCCATTTCTATCCTCCACACCGTTTGGCACCAGCAGAGTTAAAAGAATTGAAAAGCCAACTGGAAGAGCTAAGAGCCAAGGGCTTTATTAGGCCGAGCACCTCTCCTTGGGGTGCACCGGTGTTATTTGTGGCCAAGAAAGATGGGACACTTCGAATGTGTATCAACTACCGGAAGTTGAATCGGGTAACCATCAAGAACAAGTACCCGTTACCGAGGATTGACAATTTATTTGATCAGTTGAAGGAGTCCTCTTCGTTCTCAAAAATCGATATTCGGTCGGGTTATCATTAAGTGAGGATCCGAGAAGAAGATGTCTCCAAGACAGCGTTTAGGACTCGGTATGGCCATTACGAGTTCCTAGTGATACCATTTGGACTGACTAATGTGCCTGTCGTTTTCATAGACTTAATGAATCGGGTCTTCAGAGAATTCCTAGACAAGTTTGTGGTGGTCTTTATAGATGATGTTTTGATATACTCCAAGTCTGAGGAAGAACATGAGCAACACCTGAGGCTAGCGCTGCAAAGGCTGAGAGACCATCAGTTGTATGCTAAACTCAGTAAATGTGACTTCTGGCTAAAGAAAATCAAATTTCTGGGACACGTGGTGTCCAAAGAGAGGGTGGCAGTTGATCCCTCTAAGATTGAAGCAGTCCTAGAATGGTCACAGCCAAGAACTGTATTTGAAACACGAAGCTTCCTCGGGTTGGCGGGATATTACCGCAGGTTTGTGCTTGACTTTTCATGGCTGGCAGCTTCATTGACTCGACTCACAAGGAAAAGGGTAAAGTTTGAGTGGAATGAAGCCTGTGGAAAAACATTCTAAGAAATCAAGAAAAGGCTGACCACCGCCCTAGTGCTCATTATCCCAGAGAGAGGAATGGCTTACTCTGTTTATTGTGATGCCTCACGGAAGGGACTAGGGTGTGTTTTGATGCAGAACGGGAGGGTGGTGGCCTACGGTTCTCGATAGTTAAAGAATCATGAAAGTAATTATCCTATGCATGATTTGGAGTTGGCAGCCGTTATCTTTGCACTGAAGTCTTGGAGGCATTATTTATATTGTTAGAGATTCGGGGTCTTTTCTGATCACAAGAGTCTCAAATACATTTTTACTCATAAAGACTTGAATCTGAGGTAACGTCGGTGGATAGAGTATATGGAGGATTACGATTTTGACCTACATTACCATCCTGGTAAGGCCAATGTGGTAGCAGAAGCCTTAAGTTGGAAGATCCGGAGTGTAGTGGCCACTCTAGCATTGAAAGAGTGGGAAATGCAAGGGACACTCAATGAATTTGCGTTGGTCTTAGAGGATGAGGCAGAAAAATGAATGTTATATACTTCAGTGACTTATCAAGCCCCGGTGAACAAGGTCACTGAGGCCCAAAGAACTGATAATGAGACAAAGAAGGTTTGTCAGAAGATAGAAGAGTCAATAAATTTGCCTGGTTGGACACTGGAGGAGACAGTGGTCAAGTATCATGGAAAGTTCTTTGTGCCCTTGGTCATGAGAGATGAAATTATAAGGGAATTTCATCAGTCCAGATTAGCAGTGCATCTTGGGGGCACGAAGATGTATCATGATTTAAAGAGGCAATTCTACTAGGCTGGGATGAAATGAGATGTGGCAGAGTTCGTGGGAAGGTGTCTAACTTGTCAACAGGTAAAGACAGAACATCAACGACCAGCAAGCTTACTTCAACCCTTGCCTGTATCCGAATGGAAATGGGAGCACGTGACCATAGACTTTGTCACGGAGTTGTCGAAGATAAGAAGAGGTCGTGATGCTATTTGGGTAATTGTGGATCGGTTAACAAAATCAACCCATTTCTTGGCAATGAAGACAACTGACTCAATGGACTCCCTAGCCTGGTTATATATTCGTGAAATTATGAAGTTACACGGGACGCTGGTTTCTATCGTCTCTGACCGAGATCCCAGATTTATTTCCCATTTCTGGCAAAGTTTTTAAGTGGCAATGGGGACGGAATTATGTTTCAGCAAGCCTTTCATCCCCAAACAGATGGCCAGTCGGAAAAGGACTATTCAGGTATTGGAAGATATGCTTCGAGCTTGTGTCCTAGATTTCAAAGGGAGTTGGAAAGAGCATTTGTCACTGGTAGAGTTTGCTTACAACAACAGTTATCAAGTGAGTATCGGCATGGCACCCTTTGAAGCCTTATATGGAAGACCTTACCGTTCCCCAGTGTACTGGACACAAGTTGGCGAAGCGACCATGTTTGGACCTGAAATAGTCCGAGAGACCAATGAGAAAGTAAAGCTTATTAGACAATGGTTGGAGATGGCTAGAAGCCAACAGAAGAGTTATGCAGACCGACGGAGGCAGCCACTGAAATTTCAGGTGGGGGACCACGTGTTTTTAAAGGTTTCACCCCGAAATGGGCAATTCCGCTTTGGCAACCGAGGAAAGTTGTCCCCC
Organism: Pouteria glomerata; assembly: GCA_035590655.1. Classification (NCBI taxonomy): domain Eukaryota; kingdom Viridiplantae; phylum Streptophyta; class Magnoliopsida; order Ericales; family Sapotaceae; genus Pouteria; species Pouteria glomerata. The sequence goes on along the minus strand of JAVXUM010000013.1, from coordinate 14,113,196 downwards.
CGTTTTATCGGGCCGTTTGAGATCTTAGCCAGGGTGGGTGAGGTAGCTTATCTCTTAGCCTTACCACCACAACTCTCCGGTGTGCACAAGGTATTTCACGTGTCCATGCTACGGAGATATGTGCCAGACCCCTCTCACGTATTGGATTGGGCGGAGTTAGAGGTTGACTCAGACACCAACTATGAAGTGAGGCTGGTCCAAATTTTAGATACTCGAGACCAAGTGCTACGAGGCAAGACGATTCCATTGGTTCAAGTATTATGGAAGCACCACAACATCGAGGAGTCAACTTGGGAGCACGAAGCGGAAATGCGCGAACGATTCCCTTCCTTGTTCTCTTAAATGTAATTGTAAAGAGTTTTATCTTCTTATGTATTGTAAAATTTCGAGGATGAAATTTTTGTAAGGAGAGGAGAATGTGATACCCTTACCTTTTGTATGAATGGGAATCATGTATTATCTTCTTGTGGTTAAAGCTTATGTTCTTCAATTGTTCTAAGTGTTGGGAAGCTAGCATGAATGGCCTTACTTGGTTTGTGCATGGTTGTAGTAAAATGTTAATGAGAAGTAAAGGATCACATGGTGGCCGACTATATGAGGTTGTGCATGAGAGGCAAATTGCTTGACTTAAATTGTGATGACAAAATAGGGAGTGAACCGGCCATGGAGGTGTTTGGCACCAAATTTTGACTAGTAAACTCAATTTTGATTACATAAACTTGCATTTGACTTGTTGACTTCCATGTGGATATAAATATATATATAAATGCAAAATAGAAGAAGGTTGGAAGAAGAGATGGCCGGCCAAGTGTTTGGTCTTCCAATTTGGCTTATTCTCTTAAGTGTTGGTCAAGAATGCATTAAACAAGTGGGACCCATGAACTTAATGTTGGGAGACTTTGTGCCCATATATTCATATATTTGTATATTGGTGGTTGGAGTTATTAAATGGAAAGACCAATTGATTAATTGAGGAAGAGACAAGTGGCTAGGAGAGAAAGAGTCCAAATTGGCCTTATAGCTATTCGGCCAAGTGAAGGCCAAAGCCATTTACTCCATCTGGCCATTAGAGAGAATTGGGAGAAAATAGAAAAAAAGGAAGGAGAAGAAGAAATGAGGAGGAAAGCCAAGGAGAGAAGTGAAGGAAGAATTAAGAGGAAGAAGAATTCAAGAGAAAAGATCAAGTTCTTGAAGTCTTGGAAGTTTGGAGCCAAGTGGAAAGCCATCTTTGAAGCTATTTTGATCTTGAAGTTCTTGAAGAACTTGGACTTAAGTTTGAGGTAGAGAACTTCCGACTCCCATAATATAAATTTGAGGTTTTCTTCTTCTCCTTTGAATTCTTTTAGATGTGGTAAATAGCAAAGGAAACCATGACACCTTGTAGGGAAACAAACCAAACCATGGAACCTAACTAGAACTAGTGTTGATGATGTAGTTGATTTCAATGGTAGTGAGTGATGGGAGGAGAGGGAAGAAAACTTATGAGAACTTTGGGTTATGGTGGACTTGGAAGATAGAAAAATGGATGTAAAACGGTAATTGATACATGATAGTGAACAAAAGTAGAAAATGGAGGTAAAAACTAGAAATTTGTCAAAACCCGGATGAGAATACCACTCTCGGTGGGCGCCCGCCTGATAAAGGCTTGGGCGCCCGAGCTGCAGGATCTCCAGAATCCCCCTCGGCGGGCGCCCGACTGAGGAAGGGGCCTTGCGCCCGCGGTCTTGGGTGCCCGACTGAGTCTGCCTTGGGCGCCCAAGCCCCTTTTTGCTGGACCTCAACTTTACTTTGCACCCTTTTTAGTGTACACCGACTTCACCTTTTGTCATGTTGAATCTCTTTTATTCAAACCCCATTTCATTTTACATATATGTCATCTCTATATTATGGCATGTTACATTTGACTTGAATTAATGAATGGAAAGTTGTTTGAGATAACGATGCTTGAGAGAACCCCTTGAATCATCTTGATTATGGTTAAATGAATGACAAGTGATTTAAGATGAGAAGACTCATTGAATGAAACATGAACTTAAAGAATGAATTTCTGTTACATGTGCTACATGTGAACTCTACACATAATTTACGAACCTAATGGAAAGAAAAGAAAACGAAATGATTGGTTGTGTGTCGGGGGTCGTGGGGTACAGAAAATAAGAATGGGGCTGAGTTACCCTCAGGTCAAAAATCCCGGAACCTGCGCAGGGTTTGGTGGTTCACACCAGTAGGTTAGTAGACTACGAAATGAGGGCAGTGTATTGGCTTATGCAGACACACGGGCGTAGCGTTGCCCTGGGTTGCCATCCTAAAGAACACCGGGGGCGTAGCGTCACCCGGAACAAGCACGCCGGAATGGTACCCAATCCCCAATGATTGTGTGAAAGTTTAATGTGTGATGCATACACAAGATGAACAAGTTAATGGCTTAAACATTGCTAATGCATATACCATGATATTCAAATGGCTTAAAAGACTTGCTTATATATTAAATCATGAGATATTTGCTATCATGTTGTGAACATTGGTTCATTGTTGCTTTGTCGTATTATGATCATCATATGCATCATATTTATATTATGGTGAGTATCGTGGGTACACGCCGTCCGTGCTCACATCCCTACAGATGTCCATCCAGGACTCACTTAGGATGATTAGGAGAGGCTTGAAAGTAAAGGGAGGGGATGTACACGCTATTGTAAAGATTGGACTAGTTTGCATGTTAAAGATGTATTTTGAAATGACATTGTAATGTATATATTTTCCTTTGATTTTGGGTTTGTAATGGCCATAAGGCCGAGACATGTACAAATTTATAAAATTTCAAATTAGTTGAATTGTTATACATTTATGTTGGTTAATTTGGGTTTGGGTGTGCGGCCTTAGATGAGCTTGTATGTTTAGTTTATAAAACCGCTGCATGGTTGTTTGGCAGCTAGTATATTTTGCACAAGTATTTCTATTAGGTACCCATTTTGGATAAATTTAAATCGTTATATAGCAGGGGAGGTTTTGTTGGTCCGTTACGTGACCATTATGCTTGCTCTAATATAATGACCCGGTTTACATGTTATGTATGATTTACACTCACCCCTCGGGTCTCCGGGCCCGGGGCATGACAATACCTCCATACAAATCACAAACGAGAACTGAAAAATAGGGTCACCTTGGCATATGCCTTTCCAAGCTTCAAAATATCCATGAAATTCACCATTTATAGAAACTGAAAAGCATAAAGTAGAGACACAAGCTTTTACCCATTCAATGAAAATAAAGAGAAATCCAATCAAGTGAAAGGAATCCTAAAGAAAATCCCATCTTACAAATTTAAATGCTTTCATTAGATCCACTTTAAAAGCACAACGAGGAGAAGAAGATTAAAAATGATATCCCCTTACTAGTTCCTGAGCCATCAGGATATTATCACCAATATGTCTACCATAAACAAATGCCGCTTGAGCTCTATTCACATAATAAGGTAGAACTTGCTTCAAACGATTAGCTAACTGCTTGGTAATGCACTTATAAATTATATTACAACATGAAATTGGTTGGAAGTTCGTTAACCGATAAGCATTAGAAACTTTGGGAATAAGAGTAACAATGGTTGCATTGGACTCTTTCAAAACAATTTTTGAGGGGAAAAATTCCTTCATTGCCAAAGTAATTTCTAGTCCCACTATTTTTTTAAGTCTATTAAAATTTAAAATTACTTATTATATTTAAAGAATTTTTTAATCGTTGTTTTTTATTTAACTAACTCATATTTAAAGGTTATGGATACCTGATTACCTGATGGGTATCCAACGGGTTAGACGATGATAGCTATTTAAAAATAACCATTGGATATGCCCGCCTCGTTTGGGTATTTTTTTTACTCGATAGATTTTGAGATGGTATAGACAATACCAAACTCTAATCCGATCCATTATCGTCCCTACGTAAAGGTTAAAAAATCTTACTGAAACACATTCAATGTAGAATATGAAAAGTCATATCTCATTAAATTATAATCAAATCAAGGCCGTCCATGTCTGTACTACAAGTCCTACAGTGTTTTTCTTCACTACAACCCCTTAGAACTTGAAAACTACTACACCTAGTATAAGAGCATCACAAATTGAGAAAACACAAATCAAAACTCGCACAATTTGGATTAGAAAAGATAATTTAAATGCACGTAAAACCCCTAGGCATGCCAAAAGGGTAAATTTTTATGATAAATAATTGGTAGTATAGTTTAGACTAGGGTGTGCTTAATGTTTATTTTTTTTTCTTAATCTATGATTACCTGTGGCATAGTTTTAGGATTAGTGGTTTATTTTTTTTTTTGCTTTATCTTTTGTCATTGTTGCTAATCTTGTAAAGAAGTGTATTCTCTTTTTGGCACCCTTTGACTAAATTTCTAAGCCTCTTTAACACCTTAGGTTTGAATTCCTTTGAACCTCCCTAGGTGGGTGCGCCATTGCTTTGGATATTTTTATTTGAAAAAAAAAAAAGAGGGGAAGTTTGGACTAAAGGGGAGCATGATAAGTTCTTGATTTATATTTTATCTATCATACGCTATTATCTGTTTGACTCTTATAATTTTAGAATAAATAGATTAAACACCATTAATGTGTTACTTATTTTATTTAATTTCTTTTTTTATAACATAAATTGAGTGTTCTTTGTTATACTTGTGATTCTCTAAATTATTAAAATACAAGATTGATTCTTACTAAGTGTAATGTCATTCTGCTTTTATATTTGCCAGATTGAATTTTCTTCTTTGTCTACTTGTGTATATTGGGCCTTTCATGTAGAAGCATAGAAGGAACTGCTAATGGAACTAGTAAAATCCCCTTAATGATATGTCAGTTATCAAAATAACCACCCTCAGAGTTAAGATGATTGAAGGGAATAACTACCTACTCATAAACGTGTAAAAATCGTCATGCACATTATTTTACTTAATTATTAAAAAAATAAAATTAAGAGATATAAGTTGAACGTGCTGAATTCTTTTTATTTTTTCGCAATTGCAACTTATAACCTTTGAAGAGTGTTCTATCCTGGCATTTATAATTTTAGTATTCCATTTTATTTGATTTGATGATTCCTATAATCACACATGAACTTAAAATATCATTTGTATAACCTTAAACATTATATAAGGTCAGGGAGATGACCCTTTTTTTTAAACATTATATAAGGTTATGTTAAGAGATTTTAAATATTGCAAGTTTATACCTTGGTAATTAATTGTTCAATTTGTTTAATTTTTAATCTCCAAGGATATAATTAAAAATAATATGTCAGATGATTGAAGTGTCAATTTATAGTTTATTTGCTCAAACTTGGTTCAATTATTTTATTTTATGTTCCTTTTATGATATTTTAATTTTTTTTGGTGCATAATTTAAACTTAATGCTTTTCACAAGATATTATGTTTAAGTAATGTGCAGGCTTATATAGAAACATTGATCAAGGGGAACCTCATAGTTTACTTATTAAAGGGGAGTTTAACTTGATTAAGTTTAAATATTAAGAAAGGTTATAATTTTTTTTCATTCCATATAGAAGCATTGTTTTGTCACTAAATTGTCAAAGAGGGAGATTATTAGATTTATTTTTGTAATTGGCAAATTAGAAAACAAAACAATGATTTTAAACTTGTACTTTTAGGTATTTAGCTAAGGTGTTAAAGGTGTTAGTTTGAAGGATTTTTGGAAAGTTTCCTAATACTTAAGGATGTTGGAAAGTTTCCTAAAACGATTTTAGAAACAAGAAACTATACAATCCTATGCATGATTGGATTGGTGGAATGCTCTATATGCTAGAACCTTCTTCTAGAGTTCATGATGACAGAGAACAAGAATACATGTTACCAACATTACTTCAAGCAATTCTCTCTCTTCTATATTTAACCAAAATTTCACACATCTGTTTCACAATCTTTAGGGGTTAAAGATTGGTCTTTCGCTAGAAAGCATTCGTCGTTTCAATATGAGCAAAGTTTTAACACAAGGGATCAAGGGGCGTCGATTGCGTAATCTTGTGGGTGTAACTTTGTAACCCGACTGATATAGTGAAAGTTCATGGTTTTTTTCGATTTGAATTTTTCATGTTAAAATCTCTATGTTCATTTATTTCTTTGCACTTATTTATTTGGCTGATTGTTTGGTACTACATTTCACGTTTTTTACAATTACTTTTGGACTGGTTTTGATTGACGATCTTCAACATTTCTCATAATCATTGAGGTAATTGAAAATAAAAGTTATGGGTAGTCAAATTTTTAGCGAAGAACAATGCTCCCTCCATCCCCAACATTTGAATATACACGAGTGACACTCATCTTGTCGTAACCTTGTACTGAATCTCTATCATTTTAATTAAAGAATCTTTATCGATAAGGGCAGAGCTAGAAATTAAGTTTTTTGCCCTGAGTTTTAAGTTAGGTATTAAATTGGGGTTATGACTAGATATTAAACTAATCTAGAATAGTTTTCTTACAAGGAGGTATAAGATGAGTATTTAACTAGGTTTTACTGAATATTAAATTGAGTTATTAACAATTATGTCAAAATGTTATATAATATTACTACTAAAAAAAATTAGACCAAAATTTTATCCGAATTACACCCCACCGGATCCCCTACACAACTTTGGAGTTTGATATTTCTACACTTAACTTCTATGAAATTTAATTTGGAGTAATCTCAAGAATTACATGACTTTTACTTTGTGTGAGATCACCCAGAAAAATTGATTTGGTAATCAAATCTAGCAAATCCTTTTGAGGCCCCCTCAATCGATTTAAAAAGAGACGCTGTAAAACAAATACCAAAATATTGTTTCTTATTAAATGGTTGAAATATTCACAATGTCCAATCTCTCAGCAGAGTACTGGTTCACTAAATTAAACATTTACCTCGCTAGTCTCCATTACTTGACCCCCTCTCCTAAATATACACTTTGTCAACTCCACAAACCGAAAAACACCACTGGAACTATTCACCATAGCTACGGAACAAGTTATGAATGTAAACACTGCTAAAAACTTACAGTGAGAGAGAGAGAGGGGGAGATAGAGGCCTTACCTTCAGCATATACCTCTGGTATTTGTAAATGTAAAATGACCAATGAACACAATTTTGATTTAACTACAGTGGTGGTAAATAGAATATTAAATGCTTATAATAATGCAATCATAGAGGTTGACGAGAAAGTGATATTTTCGTAAGATATTCTTCTTATCTTCTCTCCTAAATCAAGTAACAATCTAATTGTATGGTCCTAGTCTGACTTGAGTAGCATCTGTGGTTGAGGCGGCATTTTTTCGTAGTGGGAATCATGTAGCAAGACAATTTTGTCTCGATAATGGCTATAGGTATAACCCTCCTCTCTCTCCATCTCTTCTTTCTATCTATCTATCTACCTCTAAATTGTTCCAATTCTCACTTTGTTGTTGTCCGACCGTCCATAATCTATACTATCATTTTGCATCCAGAAATTCCTAGATGCTAACGCTTCACAAACACGTTTTTTGAGATACATTTTCAGGAAATAGCCATTGAGATGGAATGGAATTGTTCGGTACCTCCATAAATGAAACTGTAGATCAATTATCTAGTTCAAGCTACCGGTCAATCATCTTTTCGGAAACAATGCCGTTGGGGTCACACACCCACTCAATAAATCAACGTAATTTGTAAGCATTCAGTGTGTAATTGATTCAACAAGTCTGTGAGCTACAGCCGAAAAATAATTAAATGCCTTGCGTCCCACAGAGCAGTGGTGCTTATCTTCCTAGTACCAGAAGATAGACATACGTGACTGCCCTAGAGTATGCTCTCTGCCGGTGATTTGGATGAATAAAATCTTAATTTGTGTCAGTCTCAATTTAGTAATTAAGCTTCACTAATCTCACTGAAGGAATACAAAAGCTTTCAAAAATAACATTAAAACAATTAAATGCAGAATTGGAGAGGCTAGCTGTTAGATATAGCAGCGATATTCATGGCTGGTTTCTTACCACTTGCGTTCTTTTATTGAAACTTCTAAACTGGGGACATAAGATTATCATCAATCTCGGTTATGGGCCCTCCTCTTCAACCGTTTTTCTTTTTTTTTAAAAGCTAAATGGGAAAGGAGAAAAGGCCGAGATCGAATAACTTTTGTCACTTGAACTACTACCCTCACTCAAAATTCATGTGACCACCTACTACTGCCATCTCTTCT
>JAVXUM010000013.1:14018244-14029877 GCA_035590655.1 Pouteria glomerata | reverse complement strand
AAAAAAAAAAAACAAACCCAACCCCACCCCCCAACTCGCCCAGGCTTAAGAGAAAAAAAAAAAAAAAAAAAGAAGAAGACCCACCCCCCCACTCTCTCTCTCTCTCGCGAACAGTCCTGCTCTTTGACACGTATATACATGTCAAATCATATGGCTTAAATTGTATAATAGATTATGTGATAGCCAAAGGAAAACAAAAGCAAAGGAAAGCTCCACAAGGCTTCAGCCATTTTTTTTTTAAATAATATATATTATAATAATATGTTTTAAAAATTATTTTTTTAAATAATATACTAAAAATAATATATTAAAAATTTAAAATTTTGGGGTTATTATAAAATAGACTCTTGCACTCTACTTTTTCATTATTTGAAATTACATAATTGCCCATCTTAATTTTAACTATATGTTTTGCATACTTATAATGTCATAAATACTCTTATTTTGTAATAGAAACTATTATTGTTTTTAAATATATAGGGAAGGCATAAAGGACAATTAGAAATTTAAATTTATGAATGGTCTTATTTTTATGTAAGAGAAAAATATTTTTAAAGATTAAAATAAAATTTATTTTCATTTGTATCTTTAGCAATCATCTAAAAATAAGTTTTATTTTATTCTATCACTTAATTAAATAAAAAAGTAACTTATTTCATTTCAATTTCTTTACAAACTTTTATCATTTTCTTTATCATTTCTATATTTATTTATTTTTTTAATTTATTTATTTTAACATTTACCACACTTGGATTTTTTTTTACATTTTATTTCATTATATTGTATTTTAAATATATTACTAAATTATGAGAATTGAAATGATCATATAGAACCCTACTAAATGCATTGAAGGTGATGACAAACGTTAAAATGACAAAAGTTTGTAAACAAAACGAATGAAAGAAATAAGTTTTTTATTTGATTGAAATAGTAAATAAAATAAAACTTATTTTTATATGATCATCAAAAATATAAATATAAATAAAATTTATTTTAGTCTTTAAAAATAATTTTTTCTATTCTCTTGTAGACCTAGAGGTGTTTCTTCAAAGAAACAAAATGAATGAAAGAAACAAGTTTTTATTTGATTAAATTAGTAGACAAAATAAAACTTATTTTATATGATCATTAAAAATATAAATATAAATAAAATTTATTTTAGTCTTTAAAAATAATTTTTCCCATTCTCTTGTAGACCTAAGAGTGTTTCTTTAAATTTATAAATTTTTTTTCTAATGAAGGGTAATTATGTTATTTCAAATTATACATAAGAATAATTAGTCAAAAAAGGATAATTTGTAATTTCACTTAATAAAAAAAAGTAAAATGGAGTGTAAGAGGTTATTTGTGGATTGCAAATGGTCCACCAATAAATTTTATGAAAATAATTGTATTATACTAGACATAATAATAAACATAATATTTATTTTATGCACTCATTTTATTATTATGTCAAATATAATTCAAAATTTTTCGTAAAATTTAGTATTATAATTTTGTTTCAATAATAACTTGATTAGAGTTTTTACTATGGAAGAATTTTTGATCCACATAAATTATATGTATATTTTTAATTTAATTTCAAACTAAAATTGTTATTTATCTCTTACACTGTTATTTAATTTAGTGTTTTATTACCACTCAACTAATTCCACTAACAACTTTATAAAAGTTCTATCTGTAAAAATATAACTCACGCAAGTAAAATTTATTTTATCCTATAGATAAGTATGCAATCAATAACTATCTGTAAAAATATAACTCACGCAAGTAGAATTTATTTTATCCTATAGATAAGTATGCAATCAATAAACATTTTAAAAAAGAAACTAAAAAAAAAAAAAGAAGATAAGCTCCGCTAAAGGCTGCACAAGATGCTTTTTTGGAGTAAATGACTTCATTAAATCAAATGAGTTTTTTGTATAAACGATTTTCTTCTTGTGCTTGTACATAAGATCATTTCCCTCCGATAGAATGTACGGTCATGGTTTTGCCTAATGAGTTGAAAACTTGTTTTAGCCTGTGTGTTACACATTTGCTACATATATTTACTGTTGTACATCGTATGCTATTTCTTTCCTTTATCTATAGACCTCTTGCTGCAATTACTTAACAAGTAATACTTCAGGTTGCAACAGCATGTGCTCTTGCAGCACACAGATTACGCCGCGCAGTCCGGGTATATGTTAATCGCAAGATCGACATGGTAATGGCAGGAGGAAGGCACCCCATGAAAATAACATACAGTGTTGGGTTCAAATCCAATGGGAAAATCACTGCTCTACATCTTGATATATTAATCAATGGTGGATTTTCTGTTGATATAAGCCCAATCATGCCATTGAACATGTTGGGTGCACTAAAAAAGTATGACTGGGGTGCTTTATCTTTCGATATAAAAGTATGCAAGACAAACCATTCACCAAAATCAGCTATGCGGGGCCCTGGAGAGGTTCAGGCATCTTTTATTGCTGAAGCTGTAATAGAACACGTAGCATCTGTGCTTTCAATGGAAGTGGATTCTGTGAGAAATAGAAATCTACACACATTCGACAGTCTGAAATTGTTCTATGGGGATGGTGCAGGTGAATCTTTTGAGTATACTATGCCGTCCATCTGGAATAAATTGGCTAGGTCTTCATCCCTGCACCAAAGGGTTGACATAATACATCAGTTCAATAAGTGTAATCGATGGTGGAAAAGAGGTATTTCTCGGGTTCCTATCGTGCATGAAGTGACACTGAGAGCTACCCCAGGGAAAGTAAGCATCCTTCGGGATGGTTCTGTTGTTGTAGAAGTTGGAGGAATTGAGCTGGGGCAGGGGCTTTGGACAAAGGTAAAACAGATGACTGCATTTGCTCTCAGCTCATTACAGTGTGAAAAAACTGAAGACCTTTTGGAGAAAATACGGGTCATACAATCAGATACCTTGAGCTTGATACAAGGGGGTTTCACTGCTGGAAGCACAACGTCTGAATCAAGCTGTGAAGCAGTTAGACTTTGTTGCAATATCTTGGTTGAAAGACTGACTCCCCTTAAGGAAAAGTTGCAGGAGCAAATGGGTTCTGTAAAATGGGAAACTCTCATTAAACAGGTATTTGTCCTTGCCTTCAAAATTTTATCTGAGTTTTCATTGCTCTATATGCTAGAGTTTGAAGACTAGAAAAAAGTCATCCTCAAGCCATTTTACAGGGCTGATATTTGTTGCCAATTGCATAGTTATTCATTCTCACTCTTAAGTCACTCTCTCACACTTGTAAATTGTTTAGTTATGAACACTAACCAGGTAAGTATACCTAATCATGAAATGATAGCTTTGGGAAACACCAGAAACTATTGTGAAATCTTTGAAAGGCAGGATCCGTTGTCGATTCTTACATCCACCACTTTATAGAGTATAGGAATGAAGATGGTTTTGGCTCGACATCGTTTGTTATCACTTTTAATGTGTTTAGTTCACGTGCATCTATCCGAATTGAGCTTGCACCCTTTAAGAGAAATGGCATTTTGTAAGTACATAGTAATATATAGTGTAAGAGCTAATAGACTTCTCTTTGGTATTTTCCACTATATGCTTAAAAGTGTCCTTCCTTCCTAGCTATTAATTCAGCAAAAGCTATGTAATGAGGAAACAGCCATAGTGTTGCTCTATGAGTGAGGGAGGTTAGGCGTACTGCTTTCATAAAAAATTGAAATGATGTATAACCATGGGTACATAAATGGAAATATTGTTGCTTAATTTCATAAGTGAGGGATGTTAGACGCTATTCCTGATTAAAAAATTGAAATTAGATATCAACATGGTTACATAAATGGTGTTATACCTCAATTATCTATATCATTAATTACTCAGCCGATGATAATAGAAATATGAGATCATGGAAATACCTGAACAAGCACGCAAATTCCTTATGGCTATGTTTGGGACATGGATTCGTGGAGGGAAGGGAAAAGTGAAAGAAAATTATAAGAATGCAAAATGAAGTAAAAAAGTTAAATGCATTTCATTTTTTTGATTGAGTTAGAAAAATGAGACTAAAATAAATAGATATTTGTCAACAAGGTATAATTTTTACTTTGTTAAATATATAAAAATTGCACCAATTAATAATTTTATTTTCCTTTTCCTCCACAAATCCATGTTTCAAACATACTATATTAGTGCAGTGACTTTCGCTCACAATTTACTCCATCAGTCTTTGAGTGATCTGTTAATGCACCAGAAATATCAGCCATTGCCTAACGGTGTCTCCTTTCTCAACAATCTTAATTTTGACTACCAAGTCCTCTTAGACTTTTTCAACTTTAAAACCCTTGAACTAATCTAGCATAGGTGTCATGAACATTTGGTTTAATCCATAATTACTTAAAACCTAAAGTTTCATTGTCGTTGAAGTTCTATCAGCAAGGAACAAAATTTTGTTTCATATCCATCATAGCAGTCAAAACCTTTGCAGCACGGATACTTCAAATTAAGTATTGCACTTGTATCGAAAATTCGGACAAGACGGATACAGCGGGATATGTATTGGGGTGTCTGATTTTTTATTTTTTATTTTGCATAGGACACGGGTAGAATATGGAGAGGATATGGCTAGGATATGGAAGGACATGGGAATGATACTTTTGAGGTACGGTGGGGGTCTAAATGTAATATTTCACACTTTATTTGGGAGTAAAATTGACTTGATAAAATTTAATTAGGGTCAAATTGTAAATAATTAAAATATAACTTAGTACAAATCCTGGAAGACATGAGACCCAATCAACTAAGGCAAAAAAACCTTAGAACCTTGATGGCTCATCTTCGCTCGACTCCACCAACTATATAATTGTTATTTATATAATGTTTAGTAGTATATAGATACTATCTTCAAAAATATTTTAAATAAAATATATATTTTATTTTATTTTATTTTATTTTTTTTGGTCGTATCTTAGCTATATTTATATTCTCATTTTTTGAAAATTGCTGTATTTTGTATCCGTACCCATATTCGCTTCCGTATCCGTATCTATGCTTTATAGGCCAAAAAGTTCCTTTTTCGCTGGCAACTGACATAAAACTTTAATAGAATTCCAAAAATATTGTTTTGATCAAGACACCTCAAAACTCATTGAAACATAGCAAAACACTACGGACATGTTGAAACAATAAGTTGTTTCCATACTTACTCAGGAATCTTGGACACTTGTGTCCACATAAGCAATTTTCAAGATAAATCTTGAGTTCATTGTAGAATTTAAAAAATTAGAGAAGGAATATGAGAAATAGAGAAGTAAAGATAAAACATACATATGTACAATATATTGTCAATTTTTTTTAAACTTTTTTTTTTTGTTTTTTTTAAAGCTACCAATAAACAAATTATTTTTAAACAAAATTACCTTATAACTATCATCCTCATCATCATCATTGCTGGTTAAGGAGCTAAATTTCATTTCTTTTGGTTTTGTTTCCCTGAACTTTTCGGTTTCGGTGAAAACTTAGTTTCGTTTGAAACGATTTAGTTTTGGTGTATTTTGACTAAACTCCATTCTTTTGATGGAATAATATGGGATTCTTATTTGTAATTTTAATATACTATTATTCTTTTATATGTTATAGTATTAAGTATGCTAACAATTATATTGTACTATTCTATTAGATATTTTAATTATAATAATTAAATTAACTATAGTTAATTAGTTGAAATTAACTATAGTTAATTAGTTCTAAAGTTTATTTTTTAATGAGTATATATATATCTCTGCCTATGTATATGTAATATTTATTTCAACAAAGCTACTCCCAAGCCTTGATAAAGGAGGGTTGTGATAGATTGACAACCATCATAAAATATGGTTGTTTCCTATAATCATGAATCGAAATAAAAAGAGGATTCATATAATTGACCCCAGCTAATTCGGGACTAGAGCTTTATTGAGTTATATATATATTTATAGTAGCACTTAATTAATCCTTTATATATATATATATATATTTTTTTTTGTCCAAATGATGACACAGTTTGAACCAAGTGTATACTTATTAATATGTATATTAAATAGATTTATAAACTTTTTGTTAAGCCATTTTTAAATTTTATTGATAACAAAATACATATAAAAATATAAAATCTCTTCACTAATTATTACTATTATCATTGTCGTAATTATTATCGTTATTATTTAACATTGAGAGATTACATCTAGGAGGCACAGACATAAAATGACACAATGCGGATGTGCGGACTTTAACAATTTTCAAAATATGAAAGACAACACGGTGGGGACAATGCATATATAAATATATATTTTATATGTCTTCCATATTAATATTTTATTCAAAATACAATAGAAGTAATGCAATATAACACTGAATAAAATTAAAACTATGTATTTCATATCTTGAAAGTCAACAAAGATGTCACATAGTGATTATATTTCATAAAAAATGACAATAAACTTTATATCGAAAATTAAAAGTTAACAAAGAAATTATAAAAAAATTAACTTTTGAAGGTGATTCCAACTTGTGTCCAAGATGAATCTGTAACTTGTCCAAAATGAGTCTGCCTTGTCCAAGCTATGCTTGAAGATAAATAAAGTCAGACATGTCAAATCCAACATGAGTCCAGGGTTATGTCCTCCATGTGTCTGAGTCCCTAGTGAGTCTGATGCGCAGACAACACCCTTGATTGTGAGTTTGTGCTTCCTAGGAGTGCATAAACTTTTAGTAGTTATATTTATTTGTTAAATGTAAGGATCGATCAAAGGGAGTAAGATATCATGTAATATGCAAACTTTGTCATAAATTAGGGGAGACATTTGAAATATTTGTTGAGTTACCATTCAATTTTATTATAATTTCTTTAGTCGAATGTATATATACCCTTTAAAAATGTTAAATTAGTTATATATTAGTAATTGTTAAATTATTTATATATTAGTTTTAAAAATATAAACGAATTAAGACTAGAATATAATAAAATAAAGCCTCAGTCTCAGTTGGGCATAATGCTTTAAAAGAAACCATAATAGGCTCAACCTGTTCCAATACAATCCTATCGAACAACGGTATGTATATATACAATATGTCTTACCAAGAGATCAAAAGAACAGTATGCAAAATGGCCTCATATCCGAGGTATCAAAAGAGTACATGAGTAATTCGAAGTAAAGACAAAAAAACTAGGGAAACAAGTTGCTTGTAGGTCCCGTAGGCAGCCCTACCTCAGAGCCTACAACTAAATCTATAGGGGATTGAGCACTATAAATGCATGTGCTCACTATACAATTCACAACATCAAACATATTTTATCACGCCATTAATCATGATCGTACATCTTACAACGCAATATAGCAAAATATAACAACATTATAAAGTTAATGACATAATTAAGCGGTCCATCTCGACTATCCGTTAACATCATCAATCATTAATATTAGCATGAATATAATTTATATACAACCACCACGATGCAACTCATCACTACAACTCGTCCACATGTGCATGCACGCATCAACACTTACGAGCAGGTACTCTGCATGATTGGCCCGTGGCTATGATGCCTAATCAAAATACGTTGTCCCTTAGTGTTTGCATTCAGGCTTGAGCCACGGAAAATATGCCATCGTAGGCATTTTCATCTTTGAGCGTGGCCAAAAAATACTATTCCATTGTAGGATTTGCATCGCTTTGTAGGTTATTAGTCGATTGGAAACGATAACCAACCCTTGCACATGTTTAAGGACTTTCAATCCATATGGTCATATACCTTCTATTTAATAGTCCCTCCCGACACAAATAAACACCCAACTTACACCACAGCAGTATGACATTGCAATCCAACACACACCATGTCTGACTTATCTCAAATCATTATGTAAAACTCCATTCGTGTGCAATACCATTAGTAATATAACATAATGCAACAATACATCTCTATTTAGGTTTAAAAGACTGACAAGCAGAAAGAGTACATTCGTTCGGGTGCACATCTATACGTACGTGGGTTCGACAGAGTTCAACTATTAAAGTGGAACAAGTAAAAATAGCAGTCTAGAAGGCCGGGTTTAGGCGCCCGTTTGGATGGGCATCCGTGCAAATGGTAACAGCTAGGTCTTTAAATTCGTAGAAATGACATGCTTTGTTTTACCATATTTACAGCTTTCTCAATCATGCTTGTCTACAATTCAGAATTTCTCGACTCAACGACCACATATCATTTAGGAAAACATGCTCTCTACAAGGAAACTTACCATATTATAGTTTTGTGAAATCATTATTGAAATGTCATCATCATAGATATTAGGGATGTCAACAGGGCATGTATGGGGCAGGCATTGCTGCTAAGTAATGGATTTCTCGTCCCAATATCTGTTTATCCGCCAAACATAGCTGGTTCTAAGCCCGGATAAAGGAAGAGAGTTGTGTGTTAGGTAGCTGACAACTAGCACAATACTCAGTCGGATTTCTTCATAGATTTGAGATTTAATGAAATTTCGTGGGGGCGTACCCTACTTAGCGACGCACTGTATAGTCCGAGTACAGTGATAAATA
The DNA here is from genome assembly GCA_035590655.1 of Pouteria glomerata. NCBI lineage: Eukaryota > Viridiplantae > Streptophyta > Magnoliopsida > Ericales > Sapotaceae > Pouteria > Pouteria glomerata. Next base: position 14,021,332 of record JAVXUM010000013.1, on the reverse strand, counting down.
AGCAAGAACCGCTGCATCGGCACCCGGGTGCAGTGTTAAATAGGCAAGGGTCCTTATACTTTCTTGGACAAGTGAGCGGGGTAAGGAAGTTAGTCAAAATAGAAAGATGAGATTAGGTACTTAGAACATTGGGAGCTTAACTAGGAAACTTATAGAAGTAGTGGATACAATGGAAAGAAGACAAATCGCAATTGCTTGCTTGCAAGAGACAAAGTGGATGGGATAGAAAGTTAAAAGAGATATAAGTTATGGTATATGGGACTTAATAGATTGAGGAATGGAGTTGACATATTGGTTAGCAAGTACCGAAAGGAAGATATAGTTAATGTAAAGTGATGTGGAGATAAAATTATTGCAATTAAATTAGTATTAGGAGAAGAGATAGTGAACGTAATTAGCGCTTACGCTCCCCAAGTGGGCTTAGGAGATGGACATAACGACAAGTTTTGGGAAGACTTGGAAGAAGTGTTGCTAGAGATACCCCAAGGAAAGATGGTCTTCATAAGAGGAGACTTGAACAGTCATGTAGGACGCAAGGTAGATGGATATATTGGAGTACATGAGAGATATGGATACGGTAATAAAAATAAAGAAGGGAAGGATATTTTAGAGTTTGTAGTGGCTTATAATCTCATGGTGACTAACACTTTCTTTAGGAAGAGAGAGGAACATTTGGTGACTTATAAGAGTGGCTCCTCAAGGACACAAATTGACTTTTCTTAATTACGAAAAGAGACTGCCTATCTTGTAAAGATTACAAGGTTATACATGGGGAGAGCTTGGCTTCCCAACATAGGTTGTTGATCATAGATGTGCAGCTTCAAAGGTGGACTAAAAGAAAGAAGTTTTATAGATGCTCAAGGACTAAATGGTGGTACTTAAAAGATGATAAGTTACTAACATTAAAGGTAAGAGTATTAGAGGAAGACGTTGGTGCAATAAATGAGAATGTAAATACTATGTGGGATAAGGTAACAGAATGTATTATGAGGGTAGGGAAAAAAGTCTTAGGAGAATCTAAAGGGGTGCCCTAGCACAGAAAGAGGTTTGGTGGTAGACTGAGGTCATCCAAGACAAGACAAGAGTTAAAAGAAAGTGTTTTAAATTTTGGCAAAAGGATTGAAATGAAGTGAACTTAGAGAGGTATACGGAAGCAAAACGAGAAACCAAAAAGGTAGTTAGCGAGGCTAAGGCAAAGGCATTTGAGGAGTTATATAGGTGACTTGACATTAAGGAAGGCGAAAGAGAGATATTCAAGCTTGTTGAAGTCGAAGATAGGCGAACCAAGGACTTAAACCGAGTTAAATGCATTAAAGATTTGGATGAAAAGGAATTGGTAAAGGAAGAGGAGATAAAGGAGCACTAGAAGAACTACTTCTACAAGTTATTTACGAAAACAGTAATAGTGACATACAATTTGGGTAACTTACCACTTCTAAGAAGAATTGAATCATATGTGCTATAAGAAAATCATTAGAGAAGAAATAAAAAAATTATTGAAAAGGATGTAGAATGGGGAAGTGATTGGGTCAGATGATATCCCTATAGAGGTTTGAAGGTGCTTGGGGGAGGATAGTATAAGTTGGTTGACAAAGCTTTTTAATATAGTGCAAAAGAGCAAGAAGATGATTGATAAATGGAGGAAAAGTATTCTTATACCCATATACAAGAACAAAAGAGATGTTCAGAACTGTGCGAACAATTGAGGGATTAAATTAATGAGCCACACGATGAAATTATGGGAGAGTTATTGAGAGAAGATTAAGAAGGACAACTAACGTTTCAAAGAATTAATCTGGTTTCATACCTGAGAGATCAACCATGGAGGCTATCTTCTTCTTGAGGAGGTTAATGAAACAGTATAGAGAAGGTAAAAAAGATTTACATATGGTGTTCATTGATTCGAAAGCCTATGATAGGGTTCCTAAGGAGATTTTTTGGAGAGTATTGAAAAAAAAAAGGAGTGTGTGTCGCATATATTGAGGCAATAAAAGACATGTATGATAGAGTCAAAACATCTATACGGACAGTTGGCGGAGAGACTAAGGAGTTTCCTATTACAATTGGTCTACACCAAGGCTCAGTGTTAAGCCTGTACTTGTTTGCTCTAGTTATGGATGGGATCACTAGACATATTCAGGATGAGGTGCCGTGGTGTATATTATTTGTAGATGACATTGTTTTAGTAGATAAGACAAGAGAAAGAGTGAATCCTAAGCTAGAATTATGGCAGGAAATGTTAGAGACATAAGGGTCGAGGCTAAGTCGACGCAAGACGGAATATATGAAATGCAAATTTAGTCAAAGTAAGACAACTAGAAGTATAAAAGTATGTTTGGGCACTCAAAAGATTGTAGAGAAAGAACACTTTAGACGCTTTGGATCTATGGTACAACAGGATGGATGGATTGATATTGATGTAAGTCATAGGATTTAGGCCGGGTGAACCAAATGGAAGAGTATTTTAGAGGTCTTGTGTGATCGAAAAATCTCTCTCAAGGTTAAAAAAAAGTATTATAAGGTGGCGGTAAAACTAGCGTTGTTATGTGGATCAGAGTATTGGGCAGTAAAACATAATTATATTCAGAAGATGGTAGTTGCAGAAATGAGAATGCTAAGATAGGTGTGCGGGATCACAAGGAGAGATGAGATTAGGAATGATAAGATTAGAGGTAAAGTAGAAATAGCACTAATTGAAGATAAAATGAGAGAAAATCGATTAAGATGATTTGAGCATATTAGGAGGCGTTCAACGGAGGCACCTGTTAAAAGGTATGAAAGTATGGAGATTGCCAAGAGTAGAAGAGAGAGAGGAAGACCTAAGAGTAGTTGGAAAGAAATTATTAAACATGATCTTGCCTACATAGATCTAATGAAGGAGATGGCCCTAAACAGATTTGATTGGCATTGTCAAACTCATATAACCGACCTCACCTAGTGGGAGAAGGCTTGGCTTGGTTTGGTTTGATTTGGTTTATGTATAAAATAAATATAAAAAATTATTATAAATATTAAATATATTAAATACTGGAAGCTTAACGGGAAAGCTTATGGAAGTGGTAGATACAATGGAAAGGAGACGAATCTC
>JAVXUM010000013.1:13998567-14008822 GCA_035590655.1 Pouteria glomerata | reverse complement strand
ATTCCGACTGAATATTGTGCTGGCTGTCGGCTACCTAACGCACAACCCTCCTCCTTTATCCGAGCTTGGGACCGGCTATATTAAGGAAATCCTAACATAGGCGGAGTTATACTAAATAAGTACTATGAATTATCAAAAACATTCCCTAGCTGGGATTTGCTTGGTTGATGGAGAATTGAAGAGATGGAAGGAGGAAGAACCACACCCAACACCCTCTACACAAATCAAATTCTCACCTTTCGATTTTGTAATTTATAAGCAATCACTCGTTCTTTACGCCTCCCTCAACTCAATGGAAATCAGAATGAAAGAGAGGAAAAGAACCAGAAGAAAAGGGGAGGAGAAATTGAATTCGGATAACCAACCATACATATATATACGTATATATACACACACCAACATATATAACAGCTGTACAAGCTAGGGAGTTAGGTAGGGAGGTGGTGGCCAGTGGGCCTATGGGTAGTCGGCAACGTCGGTGTGCGGCAACAAACAAGTTGCAGGAAACCGATCTCGAGAAGGAAAGTGATTGCCGTTTGGACGGCTGTCCACATGACGAACTATCTGAACGAGGGTCTGATTGCCCTAATGCCAAAAGTCCACAGTGCCCCTAAGTCAATGCTAGTCAATACCAAGCAACTGAGACACTATATGCATCACATAAATCACATCAATCATCATTCCAAACCATCATTAATCATATTATAAATAAAATAACACATAACAAAAGTACGAGTCATCACATTCACCATTCTTGTTCTTTAGCTGAATAGATTTTTTTTTTTAAATCGTTGGACTTGTATATATATCGATTTGGTAGATTTAAAAAACCTAGCATCAAAATTGTTGTCTGTTAATTTTTGCAAGGAAACGTGAAAAGTAGGTTTATGATTACTTTTTATGCAATTCCGTTCCAACAAAATTAGCCTAAATTCCTTCTCCTCCTCTTAGAGCTCCTCTCCTTCAATGGTGATATCTTAAAAAAGTTATGACGGCTCTAAAAATATAAATTAAAAAGTAGGGTTTTTGTCTATTCCCTTTGCTTATGAAAATACCCTATACAAAATTTAATTACAATTAACCTTTCTTTTTTGTATTTAAAATCTATTAATGGTGATAATAATATTAGTAGTAGCAACAAAAATATTTGGGGTCTTATACATACTCAAAACTTTTGAGGGAGAAAGTGGAGATAAATGCACAAACCAAACTAAATCAAGCCTTTTTCTACTAGGTGGGGTCGGTTATGTGGATTTGACGACACCAATCAAATCTATTAAGAACCATATCTTCCGTTAAATCCATGTAGGCAAAGTCATGTTTACTTTCCAACAGTTCTTGGGTCTTCCTTTTCCTCTCCTACTTTTGGCAATCTTCATATTTTCACATCGTTTAACCGGTACTTCTGTTGGACGTATTCTAACATAACCGAACCATTTTAGTCGATTTTCTTTCATTTTATCTTCAATCGGTACTGTTCCTACTTTATCCTTAATCTCCTCGTTCCTAATCTTATCTCTCCTTGTTATCCCGCACATCCATCTTAACATTCTCATCTCCGCAACTACCATCTTCTGAACATGATTATGTTTTACTGTCCAACACTCTGATCCATATAATAACTCTGGTCTTACCGCCACCTTATAATACTTTCCTTTCACCTTGAGGAGAACTTTTCGATCACACAAGACACCTGAAGCACTCCTCTATTTGGTCCACCCGATCTGAATCCTGTAACTTACATCTATTTTAATCCCTCCATCCTTTTGTACCATAGATCCAAAGTATCTAAAGTTTTTTTTTTCTACAATCTTTTGAGTGCCCAAACTTACTTTTATACTCCTAGCAATCCTATTTTGACTAAACTTACATTCTATGTATTCCGTCTTGCAATGACTTAGTCTCAACCTTTTTGTCTCTAATGTTTTCCGCCACAATTCTAGCTTAATATTCACTCATTCTCTCGTCTCATCTACTAAAACAATGTCATCTGCAAATAACATATACCATGTCACCTCATCCTGAATATGTCTAGTAATCTCATCCATAACTAGGGCAAACAAGTACGAACTTAATGCTGAGCCTTGGTATAGGCCAATCGTAATAGAGAACTCCTTAGTCTCTCCGCCAACCATCCGTATAGATGTCTCAGCTCTATCATACATAGCCTTTATCGCCTCAATATATGCGACACACACCTTTATTTTCCAATACTCTCGATAGAATCTCCCTAGGAGCCCCATCATAAGCCTTATCCAAATCAATGAACACCATATGTAGATCTTTTTGACATTCTCTATACTGTTCCATTAACCTTCTTAGGAGGAAGATAGCCTTCATGGTTGATCTCCCTGGCATGAAACCAAATTGATTCTCTAAAACGTTTGTCGTCTTTCTTAATCTTCTCTTAATAACTCTCTCCCATAATTTCATCATCTGGCTCATCAATTTAATCTCTCGGTAGTTCGCACAGTTCTGAATATCTCATTTGTTCTTATTTATGGGTATAAAGATACTTTTTCTCTATGCATTAGGCATCTTCTTGCTTTTTAACACTACATTAAAAAGTTTTGTTAACTAATTTATGCCATCCTCTCCCTGGCACCTCCAAACCTCAATAGAGATACCATTTGGCCCAACTGCTTTCCTATTCTTTATCCTTTTTAATGCTTCTTTTACTTCTTCCCTACTAATTCTCCTATACCACGTATGATTCAATTCTTCCCTAGAAGTGGTAAGTTGTCCAAATTGTATTTCACTAATGCACACTTACAAAAAATCTTGTTCCACTTCACTACAAAACAACCTTAAATTTACAGTTTCCTATTACTCTATTAGCTTGTATCTATTTGTTTGTCCCAAAAAATATCAGCCTAAAAAATTTGGTTGGGATTCCCAATTAGCCAATAAAATTTCCTTTTAATTGGCCAAAAGAAATTTAGCTAATATTATTTTTGGCATAAAATATTTGACTAAATCTCTCTGATTCTATCGGCCTATTTGGCCGTTTATGATTTTGTGAATATCTTTGGCAACTTGAAGTGGATAAAGGTAATGGAAAGTTATCGTTAGGCGAGGAAGTTATAGCTACCCAGATAACTACCCACTTAAGTTATAGATAAAGTGGGGAGTTATTAGAAGTTACAGAAGATGTGCGGTTACTTTTAGAGGACGGCGGTTACTTTTCATCAAGATAAATACTGAGAAAAATAGCAAAAAAAGGTCCCTCAACCTCAACCCTCTACGGATTTTCTTTCAACCTTTGATTTTTCTTTTTATTTTTAGGAGTAGGCTAACTTTTAGTTGCACTTTTCTTCTTCTTTTCATCTTAATGCAATAAAATTGCATTTACATTAAGAGTTTGTGATCTTCATCTCTGTACTTATCCGTATGTCTCCCCGCATTGGATACTGCTCTGACTCTAATTCTTATTATGATGATTCGTGTACATCTAATTATTCATATCAATCATGCGTTTATCATAATCCATATTTACATTCTTCTGATACACTATTTTAACAGATCACAATCCCAGCCATCGTATCTATATCCATTTCAATTAGAATCTCATTCACATCCATATTCGTGGTCTTGGTTGATGTTATATTCATATCCCCTCATCAATCTGTAGAGATCGGTGAATTTGAAGTCCCTGCGATTGCAAGGTAGTGGCAACTCACACTGCCTGATCCCCTTTCTTATCCTCAACCATACCCTTTTGAGTCCTTGTGACTCTAACACGTCTGTCTAACACGTCTGTGCAAAGGCAATCCAAAACTGTAAAAAAACGTGTGTTGTTTGTGTCGGGAACAAATTCTGGCACAAATATTGTCCAACTAACTTAATTCTAGACAACATTTTTGGATGAATACATGTATAAATTTTTCAACTGCATGCATGAATCACTCCAACACGAACTTCTCAAAAAGGATATAGCTTCTAGCTTATTCATGTGATGATAGTGCAAGGTTCCTTTCTCCAGCCAAGTATCTTTCTAGAGCGAGAAGTGGTAACTGTTTAGGCAGAATCTTTCCCGGGTTATGATGTTACCATAGCCCCAGTCTTTTAGCGGACTCTAGGTGCTTCTAACTAGGAGTTCCTAAGAGCACACAATAAAGAATGCCGTCAACACGAACTTCTTAAAAAGACAACGTGTCATTCTCATATAGCTACCTACATACATACATGTGCATGTGTATAAAATATATGTAAAATCAATTTTACTTTCAAACTTGTGGAAAGTTTAATATTTTTATTTACTTGCTTTTAACAGATCGAAGGAGCATTTGTACAAGGAATTGGATTTTTTATGTTTGAAGAATATGCTACAAATTCAGATGGATTGGTTGTTGCAGATGGCACATGGACATACAAGATCCCAACTATTGACACCATACCCAAACAGTTCAACGTTGAGGTATTAAACAGTGGGCATCATCAGAAACGTGTTCTCTCTTCTAAAGGTATCTTCTTGAATTTCCTTCACTTGTGAAAAAAGCAAAAGTTATTTTTCTACATGAGGATGTCCTTAGATGATTCTTATTGCAATGGGTTGGCTCAATTCTTTCATATAGAAGTATTGTGATATCTGTCAAAGATTTAAAAAAGTGGAACTTTGTTGAGTTTTGTTTGATTATCTTGAAATGGTGAAATATTTGATCAAATTAAGTTTTTAAATTCAAACATATGATGGTTGGTACTGTGAATTAGCCCTCCATAATTTTTTAATACATTATTATTATTATTATTATTATTATTATTATTATTATTATTGTTGTTGTTGTTGTTGTTGTTGTTTCTTAAATTATAAAACTGGAATTTTTGAGTGACTGAAAACTTAGAAGCAGATTTATAACTTATAGAAATGGAATTTTTTTAGTGACTGAATTCGTATTAGCAGATTTCTAAGTGTACATCCTGTATGCCTGTATATTTACGGCTCTCAGTTACACATGGACGGGCCCCAGAGACTGGGCTGTCGATTTGGCAATCCTGAGTTTTTTTTTTGTTGTATGGTTAATTAAACAAAATATTTGGTGTTCGCCGCCGGTTTGAAATTATTTGGAGATATACGGTTAGTGAAAACGCTATATGAAATTATTTGGAGATATACGGTTAGTGAAAACGCTATATGAAATTATTTGGAGATATACGGTTACCTAAAAACGTTATACGATATAGCGTTTTCTGGCAGCAGATGAAAGCGCTATACCATTTAGCGTTTTATGGTCTGAGAGAAAGCGCTATATCATTTAGCGCCTTCTTGCTGGGAGATACAAAACGCAATTTGAAATAGCGTTTTCAAGGGCAACTAAAAATGCCGTATGATATTGCGTTTTCTTGACTTCCTTCCCCCCCATTCTGCCTATTCCTCCTCTAATCCCTTGTTAAAATGGATAAACTATTCAAATTACCAACATACCAAGTTGCTCAAAACACCAATATAACAACTTTTAAATAGTAACAAAATACATAAATAAATTGAAACCTATATGAAATAACAAACTAAGAAAACCTCAAATCCAAAACAATAGCTAACTAAAACAAAACTTTGAAATAATAACAAACTAAAGTAACTTTGAAATAATAACAAACTTTTAAACACAAAGTAACTAAAATATACTTAAACTCTAAAACAATAACAACTATGAAATAAGAATTTCCATGTACAATAACAAAAGTGTATCAACTAACTTATAGAATACAATATTAACATGAACATTATACACCATGCCTACTCTGTGTCACAACGAGGGTGTCTCCTATTACGAGGAGGGTTCCTCCGTCCCTCCTGCAACTGTGGCTGAGTCAGTGATGCTGTAGGCTGTGACTGAAGCGGTGGGTTATGGGGTAGCTCTAAATGAACTCGAGGCTGCATACTGGAATCAAAACGAGCTCTAGCTCTCTTTTTGGTATAATGTCTGGGAGGAGGAGGTGCGATGACGTCGTCCTCAGACGGTGGTACTATGCTGGTGGCGAGGACTGATGGTGCGATGACGTCGGCCTTAGATGGTGGTACTATGCTGGTGGCGGGGACTGATGGTGCGATGACGTCGTCCTCTGATGGAGGGACGAAGCTGGAGGCGGGGACTGATGCTGTGGACTGTAATGGTGGCGAATGTGTAGTACCCACATCATCCATGACTATAGTATAATCATCAATGCTCTCCAATGGATGATGCGGATCAATAATAGGTGATGGAGGCATATCATAAGGGGATGGTGGCACTCCTGGGCTACTCGAAGATCCAGCTCTGGCAAAAGCCAAGGGTATAGGGCGTGCAAAATTGGATGGTCCGGCTCTAGCAGTAGACGATGATGGCCTGTCATCATGGGGAGATGACGGGATCGGTGCTTGTTCAGTCTCGGTCAGCCGATACTCCTCGTCTATAGCTGCAATCGTCCTCCTGCCGATGCTCCTCATCATCGTAGTTAACCGACGGACCTCATCCCAGTCAGTACAACTAAGAAGATCTATGGCTATCTGAGTAGCCCTCACAGCAGTATCCGCCTATATAAACATATAATAAATGAGGTGCACGTCATAATTTGTATTGGATTTCAAATTAACAATTTGATTATTTATTTACTAATGAGTCACTTACAAGTATAGTGTTCGTAGCTGCAACGGGCTGAGATCCGATAGGAGGAACATCTCGCAGAGGTTCAGTCGGCGTCCTGCTGATCATCCTATACCATCGCATATATGGATCATCAGGTGCTATCCAACCTATGAATGACTCAGCTGTGACCACTTTGTTCAGTCGGTCCTCCCATTTAATGATGTGCTTCCGATGGTGGAGATCCCACTGAGTCCCAGCACGACCTCGTCGATCAATCGCATGCAATGCAAGACTACTGTCACATGAACACGGCTCCTCCTAAACCATCCCAAATTGCCGCACAACGCGATCTGAGAAGTACATCTCAACCACGTCATAGTATATGAGGGGCACTCTAGCCTGCCAGATCGCTCGGTCTCGTGCGTCAATGGGAAGATCTGTCGGATATGGTTGCCATATCATTTGGGAGTCGGTCATCATATCTAACTGATCTCTGTAATCTCTGAGCGTACGAGAAGCAGTCAACGTAAGTGGTGCGTGCCACCTATAGTAAGATTATATAATATTAGTTGCAATAAAAGAAAAACTTAATGAACAATTGCAATAAATTCATTGTTAACATTCATACCTATAGCCATATGGGTCACGTGGTATGGGTGGCGGGTCCACATGTGCATCCGCAGCATGGGCTGGGTCAATCACTGGTACCCCTTCAGCAGGTGGGGCGTCGTCCATGGCGGGATCCGTATCCGGAGGACCAATGGGTTCTGTAATTTGGGTAGGCTGTCGGAAGAGTGGTCAAACTAGAAATAATCGCTCCCACGCCCATATCTACAATATGACTAGAGGGCCCGATATCTCTTTCGTACCAGGTTGTGTCGCCCAGCACATCTCTCGATATAGCCACGCTAGTGCTGCGGATCCCCAGCTATAACGCCCAATATGCTCTAGTTGCTCCATAATAGGTAGGTACATGAGCTTCAGCATATTACCAGACTTGTCGGCTAGCAACCCATCACCTATCAACAACAATAAAGTGACCCATGCATGTTGCCTAACGACCTCGTCATCTCCACCCTCCGGTAATCGACTAAAATACTGAGTCAACCATGTGATCTGTAAACGTCCTCCATGGATAGCAGCTGGATGAGGGGCAATACCTAACAACCTCTCAACGATGGCAGGCCACTTTGGTGCGCGGTGTTCCTCGTCCATGCCAGTCATGGGGAATCCATCAACTGGTAGACCTGTGATGGCACTGATATCCTCGAGTGTCACCGTGCACTCGCCGCACGGCATGTGAAACGTATGAGTCTCCGGCCTCCATCGCTCAACTAACGCTGTGATCAATGGATGGTACAACTTAACACATCCCATCCTATAAAATCCATACACCCCTGCCTGACCAAGTGCTCGACCACCCTACCATCTCTCGGTGTACGTGTAAAATCACGTATCAGGAGCTTACTATTCCTCACTTTAAGGATTACCTCGTCCTGCAATGAGAAAAACCACGACATTAATCACGTAGAAAATATTAAAAGTTACCTAAAAAAGAATAGTAATGACATTCTTTTTTTATATTTTTACAAAATATAAAATAATCTTTTTCTTTTTAATGCAACAATCTCCCAAGGTTACTAACAGTTAGGATTTAAATTATAACCTCACCCCATCATCCCATATCCATGAAGATCGATGTGAGTCCTGAACACGCAACACAGAAGGATCATCGGGTCCAGGTAAAAGTAAACCTGTACGTCTATCCATCTATCCGAGTAAAAGCAAACCTGTATATAGGGAAATTTATTAAAACCACATAAATGGTGTCCACTAAAAAATAAAAAAAAATTAAAATAAAATGCTAGATAGGAAACCTCTATATATCAAATACAAAAAACCATAAACAAACTATATCAAAAATAAAGTTGTACATACAAATCAAGCAACTGTCAATTTGAGTACAATACTACGAAATAAAATGTCATTAACATGACGTTCAGTTTACTGGTTACATAAACCCACCATAACTGAGAGAAAACAAAATATCATTACATTGTTCAAAGCAAAACAACATCTACTATCATAACTATCCCAAAAGTCTACCCGGACACTTTCTTTTGTTATGACCCTCCTGACAACAAATTCCACATCGCACACTCAAAGCGATTTCACTTCTATCCATCTCATTCCGGATGCAGGTCGACATTGGCCTGACTTTTTGTCGCTTTAGTTGCTGATTCGGGGATAAACTTTGGCACATTCGGTGTTTCCCAGTACTTTGGATCATGCAAAGGCTTGAAGCGAGGAGTATAAATGTTAAAATAAGTATTGATAGAGTACTCAGGCGCTATCATTCCTATCCAATCATAGTGTCGTTCCTTGCATACGGCGATGACATGTGAGCATAGAACCCTAAGTTGACCCCATTTACCGCATGTGCAAGTTTCTTCCTTGAGATTCACATCCTGGACATTGCCTCCTCCATTAACATGGTGGCCCGTAGTTATCTCGTATATACTATCAATCTGATTAAAATGCACTATACGATGGGTGCAAGCATGGAGTTGGAACTTCTCCACCAACTCTCGGACATTTGGGGAAAGTCCAGCTTCACTCCCCTAGTAAGCCACCACGACTGCATTTCTGTCGCTTAAATATGTCAACACTTTGTAAAAAGTGAACTGGGCACACGCTGCAATAGGTAAGGCCCTAGCACCCCGCACGACGTTATTGAAGCACTCCGAAATATTTGTGGTCTTGTTTCCATATCTATGCCTCCCATCGTAAGACATAGTCTACTTTTTCATAGGGATCTCAGTGAGATACTGCCATACAGCTAGGTTTAACTCCCTGATCGTTTGCATGATAGCATCAAACTTGCAAACTTGAGGGGTTTTTGCCGCATTTGCCATTAGCTTAGTAAGCTACACTCCGCTAAACTTCTTCTTAAAGTTTGCCTCCACATGTCATAGACAAAACCGATGAGTGGCATTTGGTGGTGCCCAGCCAGAAGTAAGTGTATTAACTGCGGAAAAGAGACCAGGGTGCCGATCTGAGATAAGGCATAAGCCTCGTCGGTCTGGCACTACATGTATCCTCAAATTGCGAAGAAACCAGAACCAATTTTCAGTTGACTCATCGTCAACCACGGCAAAGGCAAGTGGGAATATTTGCAAGTTTACATCAACTTTCATAGCAATTAAAAGCTTCCTTTTGTATTTGTCGTATAGGTGAGTGCTATTAACGCTGATAACCGGTTGGCAAAAATTAAACCCCTCGATACATGGTTTAAATGCCCAAAATACGTACTGTAAGATGGTAGTACCTGGAGTTGCCACTAGATGGTACTGGTACCTAAAAATGCTACCAGGATTAAATGTCTGAATCACTTGTAGAAAGATTGGTAATTTGCTGTATGATTCCTCCCAGTTCCCAAAAATAGAAGCAATTGCCTTTTGCTTCGCAACCCATACTTTATTGTAGTAAATATGGTACTAATACTGTTTGTTGACTATGACAGCTAGCATACCAAGTGCAATTGATGGGTCTTTCTTCACCATTTCTTCAATGTAAGACGCAACAAATCGAACATCTAACTGTGAGTGATCCTGCTTCATCCTGGCATATACACAAGTATGGGGCCCAACATACACAGTAATCTCCCATTGTCCATGCTTCTTGAGCCTTGT
>JAVXUM010000013.1:13963735-13974791 GCA_035590655.1 Pouteria glomerata | reverse complement strand
CAAGTCATTCGAGTTAATCTGAAGGGATCATCATGGATATTTTTAGTTTGGGGTATGACATAAATATATATATATATAATTTGTAATATAAATTATCATAAAAAGGGGAAACACATATTTTTCATGGATATAACTGATATTTTTGGCAATATGGGTAAAATACTTAGAGACAAGTTAACTTGGCCTTGACAGTTCCATGCTCGTCACCCGGTATTGAATCCGAGTGTTTGCTTCTGATATTGCAAATCGTTACTTCAAAAAAAAAAAAAAAAAAAAAAATACAAATATATGTATGTATAGGAATAAAATAATTAAAATTGTAAAGAGTAATGCAGTGAAATTAAAAATCATTAAAAAATAATTGAAATAATGTAAAATATTTGTGAACTTATTTATAAAAATAATAAATTAAGAAATTTATATAAATTTATGTCAATTATATTTATTAATTTTGTTTTAATTATAATTCTATTAATGTAATATTAATTTATTATATATTTTTTTGTTTTGTGTCATTAGTAATATTTTTCAAATAAGCGTGTGTTTGAAGTGATAAAAGTGAGATAAAATGAGATAAAGTAAGATAAATTATGAGTTCATAATTCATATAGTAAAATAAAAAGTAAATAATTTTTCGATATTTTTAAAGATTTAAATTTTTTTTTTTATTTTTTAACAAATTAAACAATGCTTAATAGATAAAAATGAGAAAAAAATTTAAAAAGGGAATAAAAATTATTATACCGAGAAAGGTTAGAAGTCGAGAAAATGACCCACATAGGCAGATTCTGTACAATTTATACAGATGTAAGTCATTTAAAAATTTAATTACGAAAGTAACTACATATTCGTTTGTCCAAAAAAACAGATTTATTGAAAATAAAATCGTCTTTTGAAGAAATGAGTTTTCGCCGTTCCCGTACCCACACTTGTATACTCAAGTTGCAACATATATCTGCACCATACACACATCTGTTTGTCGAAATTGGGAGTGCGGCAAAATCGTTTAACTAAAAGACGAAAAAAGAAAAAGCCTTTACCCGCTGTGCGAATTTCACAAAATCGCGTACCTAAAAGACGAGTTCAGAAAAATCTTTTACCTCTTAAACGAGTTCTTTATATTTCACCGGCATGTTTAGCAGTAAATCGTTCTTCGGCAAAATCGTTTGACTCGAAGACGAGTTCACTAACAAATTTCGGTAAAATTATTTAACTAAAGGACGAGTTCATTGCACTGCACCAATTCTAATATAAATCTTCCTTACTAGTAAAATACAATGCTCACCATTGATGAAAAATTTCAGTGGTTTAGCACCTAGGACCACATTCATCCATAACAAAATAAAGATAAAATAAAAATAACAATGTTGTGTTGCAATATTATTTATTCATAAAATTACTAGGTTCGATATTTGGTTAGGAATAGTGTACAAAAATATAATCCTTGCACAAAATATGATCAAACTAGTATTGAGGCATGGGTTCATCCGAGCTTCCATCCAAACCTAGATAGATGTCACATCAATGACTAATTTTGTAATATAGATTTGATATCTTTAAAATTAAATTAAATAAATAATTTTTAAATTCAAAAAATTTACCAAACATAATTTTATTTACTAAATGAAATGAAATTAATTATTTATTTTAAATTCAAATCAATTCTAAAAGAGTAACATTTTCATACAATGTTATATTTTTTTAAAAATTTATTCAACTCATTTATTTATAATTCATACCCATCTTAATTAAGTTTTAAAGAATTTAAAATTAAAAAACACAAGAAAAAAGCAAAAACAATGTAAAATTAGTCTTTCAAAGCTTTGCTGGAGTGCTGTTTTGAATTTTTATATTAGTTGTTTAGCTTTTTCTGGTACTTTTTTGTCCTTAGTAAGCAAGAAGCTTTTAGTTCGTGAACATGCCAAACATAATATAAGGATAATCTTTGCCTTTTCATTTTTCTTCTTCTTTTGCATACGATTTGCTTCTTCGTCTGGCATAAACACAGAGTAATAGTGACCGTGATTGACAACCGATTTGCGTGGGGAGGAAAAGAGGAACTCGTTTTCTAGTCGAACAATTTTGATTAAAAATTCACATTACTAATAAACGAGTTTGGTACGCAAATAGATTTCTTACACTCAGCGTATGAGTTTCTTCGCACCTTGAGGCCCCACTTTCGTTTCTTCAGCGGGCGAGAAAAGCTGTGATGGAACTTGCTTGTTAAAACGAGTTCGCAATACTCGTTTCTTCAATAAACGATTTTTCCAGCACTCGTCCTTTAGCTAAACAAGTTTACAGAAACAGTCTCTGAGTCAAACGATTTTGTCGAAAAATAATTTTTTCAAAATTCGCCAATATACACCAGTGAACTCGTCTCTGAGTCAAACATTTTTGTTGAGCTTGTCTTTCTAGGTACGGTAATTTTGCCAAAATTTGCATAGCGAGTATATGTCTTTACTGTTTTGTCTTTAAGTTAAACGATTTTGTTGAAATTCGCAATCCGTGTAACGACTTTGCTTTGAATAAAGGAATTTCGACAGTGCAATGAGTGTGAAAACTCATTTTTTCAAAAGACTATTTTATTTTTAATAAAATTGTTTTTTAGACAAACGAATATGTACTTACTTTCATAATTAAGTTTTTAAATGACTTACATCTGTATAAATTGTACAAAATTTGCCTATGTGGGTCATTTTCTCTTAGAAGTCTCAAAAATATATATTAAGGGTTTGTTTGGTAGAGTAGATTTTAGCAAAAAATATTACTAAAAGTTATCACTGTTATAGTAATTTTGCGTTTAGTGAACTACTAATTTTTACTACTTTTCTGCTCTGCTGCAGTAATTTAATATGATAGTGGGCCTCACTTTTTTTACACATTTTTGCTCTAATACAATAAAAAAAACTTTACTAAACACATAAAATTATCATTTTTCTGCTCTGCTACATTAATAATTTCACCAAACACCTAAAAGTTGTTAAAATTTACATTTTTTTATCAAATACACTGAAAATTACTACTAATAATTTTTAATAAAAAACTACAAAAACTTACTAAAAGTTTTGGCTGCCAAACCTCCTAAGCTCCATTTTAAGCTACAAAAATAATTAAAAAATGATAAAAAATTTTAAAAAATTTTAAAAATTATTTATTTTTTATCTTATTAAATAAATTACAAATTTATAAATTATTATACTTTACCTCAATTTATTTCACTTTTTTCACCGCATGAACGTTAGATAGTGCCCGCTTCGTGCTTCCCCACGTTCTGATGATGCTCTGTTGATGTCTTGGAAGGCAGACTACAAAAGCCGACACTTTACAGACAAATAAACGGACAGATAAAAAAAATTCTTCAGAACGGAGAGAACAGCGCCTACTATTCAAATTCAAACTCTCGTCTCTCTCTCTCTCTCTCTCTCTATACAGATAGAGCGTCCATTTGAGACCAGGCTTCAAACTTTGCCAAGTAAGTTCAATGCCATTTTCTACTTCATTTCACTGTTATTTAATGAGATTTAGCTCATCAATTGTTTTTCTGCATTTCAATGAGCTTTAGCTCGTCAATTGTTTTTCTGCATAATGGAAATTTACTTTCATTTTTGTTCTTCTCCATATACGTAATTGGACTGATTCTTTTGTTTCCATCTTTGCATATTTTGTCTTGCAATATTTTTGAATTTTGACCAACGATTGGACTAAACGTCAAAGGGTTTTGGTTGTTGTATGATTTTACTAGATTTGAAGCTGCTAGGGGGATTGATCCAGATATCAAGATGGTGAGATTTTCCTTACCCATGACGGGGTTCGTGCTCTTTTGCTTCTGGGCAGCTGTTTCAGAAGCAGAGTACATCAAGTATAAGGACCCAAAACAGCCATTGAATGCCAGAATCAAGGACCTAATGAGTCGAATGACGCTGGAGGAAAAGATTGGACAGATGTTGCAGATTGAGAGAAATGTTGCATCAGCTGAGGTGATGGAGAAATACTTCATTGGTATGTGATCCAATTTGTTCCTACAAGAAATGTGTATTGTATATTATTATTGTACATATATTTATGTAGCAATTTTGATTTGGGAACTATGTGATTAAAAGTACTTATTAGTGAGATGTGGAAAATTTTCCACCCATTAGGATTAATTTTGGTGTTTCGTGGTTCTTTACATGGGTCTATTTTGTCTGTTGAATTCGTGGTGTTTGAACAAATGTTTGCTTGCGAGAACGGGGAGGGAATGATGGGGGTTTTAAAAAAATGAACTTGTTAATCTGAATTGAGAAGGGGTTGGTTTGTATTTGTGCAGGAAGTATATTAAGTGGTGGAGGCAGTGTACCGGCTCCAAAGGCTTCTGCCGAGACTTGGGTTAACATGGTGAATGAGTTCCAAAAGGGTGCTCTCTCTACTCGTCTTGGAATTCCAATGATTTACGGGATTGATGCTGTCCATGGCCACAATAACGCCTACAATGCAACCATTTTCCCTCATAATGTTGGCCTTGGAGTTACCAGGCAAGTTTAAAAACAACTTTTTTCTTTTTTTAAAAAATCCACTAGAATTATTAGGCTCCGTTTGGGACAGAAAGGAGCTAGTTTTCGTAGATTTAACTTTTTGGGTTTTTCTCAAATGGACAAAATTACCCCTCCTGTATTTTAGGTTCCTTAAAATCATAAAAGGCAAATATGTCAAATTAACCCAAAAGGCTAAACTTATGTACAGGCTTGTGTTTTAGGATGAACATCTTTGACATAAATCTTGGATATGTTGTTCTCGCGCATGTGATAAATTGTGTCTTTTATCCTTTGGTTCTGGAGTGAAATGCTGAGGAATTTGATGCTCTTTAACATTTTTCAAGATCAAAGTTGAATATCACAGATTCAGATATATAAACAAACTTATCAAGTAAAAGGACATTTGCTCCAAACTAATGCCGAATTTTACAGCTGGAAACTTGAAAAAATGGGTTATTTAATATGCTGTTTAGGTAGTTTTGAGTACTGACTTTCAAAAATTCAAGTGTTGGTAAATTCAACCATTTTGAAACTGTTGGTGTTCTGGAATTTACAAAATTGACAGCGGAAAGTTTTGAAAAATTGGTAATTTTATATGTTTGATGAGCACTTGCAATTTTCGCAGTACATGTAACCGATCAAGTTTTTTGAATTTTGTTATGATGGGTAGTCTCAAATTTGAAACTTCCTTTATTTGCTTACCGCATTCCCTAAATATTTTGAGTTAATTGGAAATTTGAAGGCCTATAGCTTCTGGTTAGTGAGATCTGGGTATTTTTAGTGACTCGGGAGTCCTCACTTGGCTTTATTTGACTCCAATTTTAATCTGTTATTACCAAATTTATTGATGGGCTATCTGCTTGCGTTTAAATTTATGTTGTCATTTTTTCAGGGATCCAAAACTTCTCAAAAAGATTGGGGAAGCAACTGCACTTGAAGTTAGAGCTACGGGAATCCCGTATACCTTTGCTCCGTGTATTGCGGTAACTGAACGTCAGAATGGAACTAGCCCATCTTTGAATTTGAATTGCCGTTCATTTGTTGTTTAATTGTTCTGTTTACTCAGGTCTGCAGAGATCCAAGATGGGGTCGGTGTTATGAAAGCTATAGTGAAGATCATAAGATTGTTAGGGCAATGACTGAAATCATACCTGGTTTACAAGGAGATGTCCCGGCAAATTTTCAGAAGGGTGTTCCGTTTGTTGCTGGAAAGTATGAACACATATCTCCTTTTTACCTTTGCCTCCGCTCTCCACTAGGGCTCTGGAGAGTTGTTAAATGATGATTTTATATTGATTTGCAAATATTCCTACTAACAACAAACACTTGCTGTGCACGGAAAAGATAAAATAGATACTGATGGGTGTTTGGTGTAACAAAAAATAACAAAAAATAATGAAAAACATGAATTGAGTGATATTTGAGTGTTTGGTAGCAAATCACATTTTTTAGATTTGAATAGTGAAAGATATTAACTTTTGCAGAGAAATCCGTCAGAACGGTTTTAAAATCCATCGGAACGATCTTTAAATCTCTTTAAAAAATATTGACAATTAGTCTTGTTTGATAGTTTGGATAACAGTGGTCGCATTAAAAAAAAATTACAGTTATTATATTAATCGAACTCGAGTTCTGCAATTTTTTTTAAAGTTGTAATGGGTATGAATGTGTAAAAAATAATAGAGAATTTTATAGTTTTTAAGAATTTTTTAATATTTTTTTGAGCACCAAACAGCTCCTAAATAAGAATGTTAACACTAAAATAAATTAATAGTATGTTTTTGAACTTTGCATTAAATGAATAATATTATTTATGTTGATGTCTCCCCCACCAATGAGCTAATTCATTTTTGACGCATCTTCCAAGCTATCAGTGTTGTGGGTGCACGTATTTATCTTCAATCTGCATTTGCTTGCTGGATGCAATAAATATTCCTACCAGATCTAACATGATAAATTGTACCTATCAAGAAAAAAAAAAAAGCAAAAAGTAAAGAAAAATATCTAAGAAAGATGAGAGTGCATGATGCCATGATCACTTTGGTAACTTTGTCTGATTTGAAGTCGATAATGTCTGGGTGTCATCTGCATAGTTTTATTTTTGTCGCAAAAGATGTAAGATTAGTGGTTTGTGTACTTGCATTTCTGTTTAAACTGATGTAAGATTAGTTACCCGTGGACAGATATTTGCTGGCCTCAATCACATGGTGGTCCCTTATTTCTGGCCTGACATTTTCTAAAAATAAACTGTAATATAGGACAAAAGACTTAAAAGTTAGGCCCCTCTTGGTTTTAGCTACGTATTTTTAACTTTGTTGGTTGTGTTTCTTATGTCACCTTAAAAGATTTATACTTTTGGTGCTCCATATATTCGTAATATTTATAGTGGTTCACCAATATGAGGTTCACCAATATGACCTTACTTATCAACCATGAACTAAATTTTGTCTTAGAAGGTTCCTACAATTGGCACAAAAACGAATATTTCTGAAATGTCTAGCAAGTAGCACAATAATAGCAATGATTAGATGTATAAATTGAAATTTATCTAAATGTATGAAAGTTTAATAATATATTAATTAAAGTTATTAAACAACCAAAAATTTCAATATTGTATTTTGGTGTGCTTTACTATATTTAGATGGAAAAATTATAATTATTATTATTATCCTATTTCTTCATTTCGGTCTCTTAGGAAATAGAAATTTTGTCATCATTTTGTGGAAATGAAATTTTATACTTTATTCTTTACTCATAGATGATGATAAGGCGATCAAAATGAACATTGAAACCATAAAAAGAAATGCCCTAATCAATTTTGTCTCTCTCCAAGGACAAAAGTTGCAGCCTGTGCGAAGCACTTTGTGGGAGATGGGGGCACAACCAATGGCATAAATGAGAACAACACCGTGATTAACTGGGGTGGCTTGCTTAACATCCATATGCCCGCGTACCTTGATTCTATTAGCAAGGGTGTTTCGACAGTGATGGTGTCCTACTCAAGTTGGAACGGAATAAAGATGCACGCTAACCGTGATCTAGTCAGTGGATACCTCAAGAACAAGCTAAAGTTCAGGGTAAAAGAAAATCATAGAAATAAAAAAGCATCACGTTTTTAACAGATTTATTATATTACTATCACTGACATGAAATATAAGGTGTAATTCTTTTTCCGTTGCTGTATTTCAGGGATTTGTCATATCTGATTGGCAGGGTATCGATAGAATTACCTCCCCACCCCATGCTAACTACTCCTATTCTGTTCAAGCTGGAGTCCTAGCTGGAATTGACATGGTTAGTCAAATTGCAGTGTGGTGTAGAAGCTCGTAAAATATTGATTTATAGTTGTTTCCGAAATTAACAAATGCTAAGTGCTTTGTCTTACATAATTGTCCTGGCTGAGTTGCAGGTCATGGTCCCAGCGAACTTTGAAGAGTTCGTCGATGATCTGACCTTCCTGGTGAAAAATAATGTCATCCCTATGAGCAGGATCAATGATGCTGTGAAGAGGATCTTGAGGGTCAAGTTTGTCATGGGTCTCTTTGAGAATCCAATGGCTGATCTTAGCTTAGTCAACCAACTTGGAAGCAAGGTTCCTTACCATCTTCATTAACTGTCCTGAAAAATTAACATGCCAAATATTGTATTTTTTTGGTGGCATGCTAAAAAAATGCAAACTATATACATTTTATCCTTGTGTTTTTATTTGATTGGAACAGGAACATAGAGAATTGGCTAGAGAAGCTGTGAGAAGATCACTTGTGCTTCTGAAGAATGGTAAATCTGCGGGCAAACCACTGCTTCCACTTCCCAAAAAGGCACAGAAGATACTTGTTGCTGGAAGTCACGCCGACAACTTGGGTTATCAATGTGGGGGATGGACAGTGGAATGGAAGGGTGTCAGCGGGAATGAGTTAATAGTCGGTATGCTTTCAACCTATTTTTCGACAAAAATGTTCACATTTAATTTATTACTACTAATTGCATAAGTTTGCATGCAAAAATTAGGTTATATTTGTATTTATCGATTTGAAATCAAAGAATTTTGATCCTAATTATTTAAGGATAATTGTTCAAATATAATTGTGCTGATTTAAATAAAGATTTCTTATGAATTTAAGTAGTTCAGCATGATGAGTTATAATAAAGTTGAAATCACCACAAAAATAGTTTTTTGAAAATCCTTCGTAATACTACTTTAAAAGATTATTACTACAAGTCTACAAGACTTCCTTGTATTTTAATATAATTTAATCTCAAATTCATTGATTTCAAATCACTATTAACATTAGGGATGGAAGTATGCCTACTGTATTTTATTTTTTTATCTATTGTTTTCTCCACTTCCTCCCTGTCCTTCCTTTCTATGGATTTAGCCTGTCTCTGTACGTCTCTATCCTTTATTGTAAAAATTCACAAGTTCTTGGAAAATTGATATCGTTAAGCTGTATTTTAGATAAAGTGGTGGGTTGATATTTCCAATTTTAACCCGATGACTGAATTCTAAATTAGTTTGATGTTAAAATTTTAAATCATTTAGAATAACACAGTTTCAATACAATTGTCACACACACCAAGGGCGACACTAACTCAGTGTTCTCCGATGTAGTTTATAAATTATAATTTCATGCTTGTCATGAAACGAGATTTCATCTACAGGTACGACAATCCTAAGCGCTGTGAAAAACACTGTCGATCGTACTACCCAAGTTGTGTACAGCGAGAACCCAGATGCAGATTTCATCAAGTCCAATGAATTCTCGTACGCCATTGTTGTTGTGGGTGAAACTCCTTACGTGGAGACATTTGGTGATAGCACGAGCTTGACAATGGCTGAACCAGGTCCCAGCACTATCGCCAATGTATGCGGTTCTGTCAAGTGTGTTGTTGTTATCGTCTCCGGTCGCCCTGTTGTAATCGAGCCTTATGTTGCGAAGACCGCTGCGCTCGTTGCCGCCTGGCTTCCAGGGACTGAAGGCCAAGGTGTTGCAGACCTTCTTTTTGGTGACTATGGATTCACTGGCAAACTTGCTAGGACTTGGTTCAGGACAGTTGATCAGCTCCCTATGAATTTTGGTGATCCTCACTACGATCCTCTTTTTCCATTTGGGTTTGGTCTCACAACTGAGCCCGTGAAAAATTACTAATATTTAGATGATAGGCTTCTGAGTTTGCATTTCTCCTTTTTCTTTTTCTTTCTTTATTTGTTTTTTTTGGTTCATGATTTCTAGCAGCTGAGGCTTGTTATGAGAGAAGTTATTGAGTGGGGAGGCATTTGGTGATGAGCCCTTTTTTTTTTGGTAATTTCTAGCAGCTGAGGCTTGTAACGAGAGAAGTTATTGAGGGGGGAGGCATTTGGTGATAAGCTAGTCCAATGATGCAGAGGTTGTGTAGTTTTTGAGTGGCAAATGATATTGCAAAAACTAATATATATATTTTTATTTCTATTAGAGCAAAACATTTATACATGTGCATTAGTAATTGGACATTGCACTGACTGAATAAAAAAAAAATTGCGCTAACAGTTATATCATTTGCCTTTTTGAGTGGGCAAGGGTTGATTATGTACCCATACAGAATTCTCTGAAATTCTTAAAGTAGCAGCCTCTGAGCTTCTTAAAGTTGGTGATGGACAGCTATTATTCCAGCTATTATCATAATACCAAAGTTAAATTACACCTAAATTTTTTAAATATTTATGTAATTACATTTAAATTTCTTCAATATTTAAAAATTATATATACTTATATTATAAAATTGATAACACTTGAGTTTTTTTTTTTTTTTGGTTAGTTTTGCCTATAACTTTGTTAAAAATTTATTAAAAAGATAAATTTAATCTTATTATATACACATTTAATATGCTTATAAGTCTACGAAGAAAAAGAAGATGACATATTAGACCACAAAAAAAACTTTCAAGCTGCATCAAAATAAATAACTATATTGGAAGAAAAACAAAATTGACATGAAGATGAACAATGGGAAACCAAAGGAAAAATAAAAGCTAACATTAAATCTCAAGAACCAACAAATTGCAGAAAATCAAGAACACCGAAAGATGAAAAATGGAGTAAAACCCAGATCAAGGGCTGGAAAACAAAAAAAATTAGACAGTTAAACCAAACTCAAAAAGCAAAACTCACTCACAAAATACGATTCACATAAGCCGTTCAAATCCACCAAATCTGACCCTTCAATCCCCAAGTCCACCAGATCTCGACTTTTTTTTTGTTCTAATGTTATTCCGAAAAAATATTGCGGAAATACAGCGGAGGAAAAACAATTTGGGGAAATGCTGTTAATGAAACCGTGTAATGAGTGTGCGGTTTGAGAAACCGTAGCTCGACTATGCGGTTAATGAAGCATCCTTGAAGCCGCACAATGAGTTTGCGGTTTAGGTACTTCGCGCCGAGAAAAACACAAATTGGGTTTGCGGTTACAAAAATTACAAAAACCGCAAAGTGGGTTTGCGGGTTACAAAATTACAAAAACCGCAAAGTGGGTTTGCGGGTTACAAAATTACAAAAACCGCAGCCTGAGTC
>JAVXUM010000013.1:13934086-13952731 GCA_035590655.1 Pouteria glomerata | reverse complement strand
CCAGTCCTTCCAGCAACCACTTGAGCAAATCAAACTAGTCCCAAGGCACCTCTTACACACTTAAACTCATCCCAATGCAATTCAATGCTATTCTAATTCAACTCAAGAACTCAGGGTATCACATATTCATCCTATGAAAAGTACCCAAATTACTAATGAATTTCTCTTAGACATTTTTTTCAAACACATGGTGCGTAGCTTCTCAAAATGTACTTCTTACAATACTTTGTTTGTTCAAAATCCCTCAAATGGGCAATCTTATCAATAAGATCACCTAAAAAACCCAATATACTTGGAAATCACAAAATACTTTAAGCAAAACTCACTCTCCTTCAAGCTTATGAACGTAGTTTCTAAACTTCAAAAGAGGGTAGACTACAATGGTAAGGGTGAATAGATGACTCAAGAATGTTATTCAATCTCAAATGGAGTAGAGTAGATTAAGGTCAATGATAAAGGAAAAAAGAGAAGAAGGAAGGTGAAGATGGATCTCTGTTAGGGGAATCTCGGGTGGGAACAGAAATTGAGAACTAAAAGGGAGTGCTAGAGTCTGGAACAAATTGAAGGTCACGTGACCATTTAGATGCCTCGGGCCCAAGCTTAGGCATTGGGCAGCCCGCTGGGGCACCTGCCTGATCTAGATTGATTAAAATTGCAACACGCTCAAAACACAACTAAGAAAGATAAAACTAAACTAAAACTTTGCAAAAGAAAAAACTCTAAAAGAAAGTTAAAACAAAAAAGCAAAAGAGATATATAACTAGACTTGAACAAGATAAAAGAAAACTTCTAAGACGAAAAAGAAAAAACTATTTACATGAAATCCTCAAACTTGACAAATTACTAGCTTACATCCTAACAAAACTTAACAAAGTAAACAAAAAGCAACAAAGAAAAGAAAAGACAAAAAGGTTTATGCTAAAACTCAAAGTAAAGCAAAACTTCTAAACTAACTATGTACAAGAACAATAATGCATACATCACTCAAACGGAGGAGGATTGGTGAGTTCCTAAGTCTCAATCTCAGCCACGAAATTCTCCAAATATGGCTTGAGACGATTGCTATTCACCTTGAAAGTGGTGTCATTATGTGGGTTATGAACCTCACACACACCATGTTCTGAGATCGAAATGATGAAGAAAGGACCAGACCACCTAGACCGAAGCTTTGCTAAAAAGAGATGTAACCATGAGTTATACATTAAAACTTTTTGGCCAACATGGAAGGACTTCCTAAGAATGTACTTACTATGTAAATCCTTAATCTTAGCCTTGGTAATTTTCACATTCTCAAAAGCATCATTTCTTAACTCTCTTAGTTCGTTCAATTGAAGCTTTGTAAGGACACGGACCACGCTAAAATATTGCGTCTAAATTTACCCCCAAGTATAAGGGCGTGCGGTGTAGTTTTACCTAGTGGTTCTAGGATCGTATCAACAGGGAATTTTATGACTTTGGTTTCTAAATTAATTCTAAGTTTTCTAAATCTAAATTGCTGGAAAATAAAACTTTAAGGTTTTAGAAAGTAAGTGTTCTACTATATTTCCTAAAAAAAAAAAAAAAACTATAAATAAAGAAAATGTAAATTATGAAAAGCACGACAGTTAAATGACTGATAAATTCAAATGACTGATACCCTTTATATGTTTTTACACAATTCAAATTTCACATTTTTCTTAAAAGAAGGGAAATAAGAATCGGAAGATTTTTCATTAAAGATTTTTAATTACCACTTAATCTCAATTCAAGTTTCACGTTTTTCACTAGGAAGGGAAACAGGAATCGGAAAATATTTCTTGAAAGAATTCGTGGTTTTGAATTCAATTTGTTTACGTTAAAGGTTTAAAAGTCGGGTTTAATGTTCCAAAATTCTTTTCCAGTGATTACAGAGAATTTAGACAAAGAACTTTGTTTTCGAAATTCTTTTCGTAAATCAAATTAAATTCAAATAAAGGTGTATATACGCTTACGTATACACGTTGCGTATATATCCCTAGGGTTTTAAGTTACTTGATTTCTTCACCCTACTTTGAAACACCAAACCAAGATTTAGGGTTTCTAGCCTAACATATTCGCATAAAACATCTTAAAGCAATAAAGAAAATAAGTTAAACTACTACGAATAAAAGCGAAAGAAATAGAAACAAAACAGCGAAACGAAAACCCTATGTTCTAACTACGCATACGAAGAACATTCGAACTTGAAACGGAAATCAAATCATTCAAGAAAACACTAAAAAAACATCAAAATAATGAACTAAACTTTGATTCAATTAAAGATAATGAAATACCATACTTCGAAGGCTTGAACAATAATCGTAATGCGAACATAATGGAAGAAAACTAAAAACGCAGTAGTGCACTCAAAAATATCTTCAAGAGAAAATAAAATAAAACCTAATCTAAACTAAACTAAAAACTATGAAAAATGGCTGGAAAGATGTGGAAGAGAAGTCCCCCAAAAAGTCTCACAAAACTCCTTTTTATAGAACACTCAAAACCCTAGAAAAATAACTCCTCGGCGTTCCTATAGACGCCGCCCTATCCGGACTGGAATTTCTAGCATTTGGACGGCAGAAAGTTAACTCTTCAATTCTCCAGCACACCTGTACTTGGGCGTCCGGACAGGAGTTGGTGCGGTCCGGACGGCAGAGTGTCCTGATGCACTTCAATGTTGCTTGATTCCATGCTAGAGTCCGGACGGCGGTGTCCAGGACTTTCTCCTGACTTTATTCGTTCTTTCCGTCTTGTGCTTTTGCTCTTTTTTCTTCGTCACTTCTGAATAAGTTATCCTCGTTTTCACTGCATTGAAGAAAATAACACATGTAAATAACAAAATAATAATAAATTATGTAATTTAATAACGAATTGAATGCATTCTAACTTACTTTGTTGAGTTATTAATTATACTTTTCAAGTATAATCAGAGCTCTTATGGTAATTTACTTTGAACCCAGAGATTAGTTCAAAGCACTTGGGTAGCTTCTTGAATGCCTCACTTTGGCAGGGGAAAAAATAAGTGTATCATTAGCAAATTGTAGTAGTGTTACGCCAGAGTTACTAATTGGAACCCCCCTGATTAGTCCAAGATTAGTTAACTTGACTTAGTTGGTTACGCTAGAGTTGCTAATTGGAATCCCCTTGATTAACAAGTCATTACTATAGTATCACTTGACTCTTTCATTAATTGCCTAAATTTTATTTTACCATATATTTTTTCGAAAAAAGTAAAAGAACAATAATATAGAGGAAGGGGGTCATAAATACTTTCATTGAACCTGAAGAAGCCAGTAGCTTCAGGGTACTATGAATTCCATTGGGAAAAAGTCATCCAAGTCCATTCAATTCACTCTTTATTAAGAGACTCAACACAGCGGTGAGTGTGCACACCTACAGCCCCCTATTGGTGACAAAGACATACCCGGCAACAGAAGCCCTAGCCATATCAAGAAAAACAAACTCACTGCAAGCAACCACCAATCTTTTTGCCTCTCTCTATTTAAACCACCCCCTACAACACCACACCATCGTAGCTAATTATAAATCCATTAAGCTTATAATTGACTTAATTAATGTCACCCAAAAGTTTATCTACTCTCACACACAATCAAAACTCAAATTAATCAATTGAAGAAATATATATTGACAAACAAGTTAAAATCATGATATTAATATATAAAAGTTTTCTTATTTGATATCAACTTTGCTAAATTATTATCCCCAAAATTATCCAAACTGCAACTAGAAACCCAGATAAAATATATAGTGCCAAACATGTTAAAATCATGGTAGAACAAAAAAGTAAAACCTTAATGCAAAACCCATATTAATATATGTTTTGTATATATATAGGTTTCATTATTTGATAACAACTTACTAATGAAAACCAGAAGTCAAAACGAAACCCCGAAATTCAAAAAACACACAAATGACATCCTTGAGAAACTTGTACTTGCGGGTTGTGGGTCTCGGAGAAGGCGTGCTGGTAGAATTTTTTCCCTTCTTGGCGGCAGCGCACTACAAGAGGGGTGGCAAGGTTCCCACGAGAGAGGGAGAGAGAGTGCCCCCGAGAGTGAGTGTGATTGAAGAGAGAGAGAGCGGAGAGACGAAACTAAAGCCACGGAGAGTTTCATTCTGGCATCGCCGGAGAGAAATAGACGGTGGTCGGTGAGCCATTGCTCGGTTCGGACGAGAGAGAGAGAGTTATTGGAGAGAGAGAGAGCCAAAGAAGGGAAAGTGGAAATAGGAAAGGAAAAGGGAGATGGGTTTTATAAGGATTAAGGAGGGGTCCTTAGCCACCTCAAGCGGTCATTCGCGACTTCGAAGCTGACGATTTTTTCCGCCATACATGACTGCCTACTAGCAGTCATCCGATAGTCCGTCGGCTGTCACCGAGTTTTTAGTAGTGAATGAAAAAAAGTTATCGTGGGAACCAGTTGCACAAGAAAATATACAGTGGTTCTTCAATTATTTGTCTTTAGTTAATAAGACTAAATCTTTAACCATCATTAATGTGTAACCCACGAGAGGAAATAAATAAATATTAAACATTAAATTATTTTTAAAATAAAAATATGTCAGATCTGAGAGCAACAGAGCTCCACAAGGAACTATCAAGTGGCCCTTCAATCATTTGGGATGGTAGAAGTGCAAAATGCACCGTATGCTGAGGTTGAGGTGAAAATATTAACGATTGTAATTTAATATGACAATTACTAATTTGATTAAATAATATTTATTAATTTAATAAAATTCATTTTAATTAAATCATGACTTCTAATACTTTCACTTCAGTCACAACAGTGCATTTTGCATTTCAGTCCCTTTATCCTCAGTTATGTCTTTTAGTCATGAAAAGTTATCTTCCATTTTAATGATATCATGACAAATGCTTAAAAAAATAATTAAAAATTAAAGTTAAAAAAATAATTCAGAATAAAAATTATATGCATTAAATCATAATAATTATGTGAAATAATAAAAGTTAAAAAATAAATAAATAAATAAATAATTAATTAAATATGTTTATAACGTTTTGTTTTTAATTTTTTCTCCCATGCATCATTGGAAAGATGGATATAGAAAATTCTCAAACGTGCAATTAAAAATATTAAAGATAATAACCTAAAGAAAAAGACAAAAAAGGATTTTACCACTTCTTCAACAGCTACCTTTTAAAATATTTGAAAAGTTATTTAGGTATTCAAAATCAATGTCTAGAGTTTAATATGCTATTAATAACTTTTAGATGCCGTCTTGGATCAGTAAAAGAAAAATAATAATTCATAAAATAAAGGAGTCACGAATTCCAATAGTCTTATCATAAATACTCTAAGGCTACATTTGGTTATTAACCATGGTTTTAACCTCTTTTTTTTTTTTTTTTGGTAGCTTTTTTTATATAATTTTTTAACAAAAATTAATTTTCTTTTTAGAAGTTGTACTTTTTAAATGTGTTAATCACATTCGTTAAAAAAAATTAAAAAAAATAGATTTATTTGTTTAAATAAAAAATAACAAAAAAATATTTTATTGTACTTTTGTCAAGACAATGGATAACTCTAAATAGGTTGTGGTAGAATCAAGTCTGTTTGTTTTTTTTTTTCTTTTTTCTTTTTTAATTTGTTGTGGTGGAAGAGGTAGAAAATGGGAAAAGGGTTTTTATTTTTACCTTTTAAACTTTATGATAAGAGTTTTTTAAAATTATTTTGGTGGGTGACACCGTCAGAATGCATTGGACGCTAAACCTATAAAGTCATTGGTTCCTACGGCTGGGGTTAAAGGAGGATAGGAATATGATTATTCTAAAATGACTTAGATTAAACCCCTTTATCTAACTTTATTAGGTCTGACAACTTCTCTTGCTTTGTATAAAATGATATGTTGGAGTCAATTAATTATATTTAATTTTTTTTATGATTATGTAAAAAAATATATATATATGAAATCTGTATCGCTATAGGATTTGATCTCGTGACCTTAAAGATCTAAATCTGAGATCCCTACCACTGCGACACCGATTT
Source organism: Pouteria glomerata (assembly GCA_035590655.1). Lineage (NCBI taxonomy): Eukaryota > Viridiplantae > Streptophyta > Magnoliopsida > Ericales > Sapotaceae > Pouteria > Pouteria glomerata. The sequence goes on along the minus strand of JAVXUM010000013.1, from coordinate 13,946,708 downwards.
CATTATAGTACAAAACAATAACATTAAATTATTTTGACTTGTAAGTAAAATAGTAGCTACAATAATGGACTTGTTAGATTATTGTAAGTACAATTTATATTGTTTAGTTAGGATCTATTAAATTATTTATTGCATGAATAGTATGTCACCTAACCACATTCACTGTATTGAGTTACATAATACAGTATAGTACTAGGACCACTGCACATAGGCATTTAGGTGATTCTAATTATTGGGCTATAGTGCTTACCCCATTATGGAAAAACTTTTCAGGACATTAAGTGCAGGATACTAAAGATGAACTTAAGTGAGATTAATTTCTCTTAAATATTCTACCAGAATAGTTATTTATTTTTTTTTATAGCACTTGAGGACTATATTTATAATTGCATTTTGTAGTAATTGTTGGATGATTGTAATAATTAAGTTTAGAATTGGGTTGCTTTTATTTGGTATGTAATATTAATCACATGGTTGGAATGCTTAAATGGCTTTGTAATACTATTTTCTATCCTTATTTGTACTTTGCGGTTGAATTCCACCAAATGATTTAGCCTAAAGGCCTATAATTTATGTGGGATAAATTAAGGATTTTGAATACCTCAGTTTATTATCACGAGTCAACCCTAAGTTTGGAGGAAATTCGGAGCATGACAGTGTGGTATCATCATTCTATTTTTATACTCAACAAACACTCCCAAATCACTCCTAGGAATCCTCGTTATGAAAATCTAGGGCATGATAGCTTGGTATCAAGGCCTTAAGTTTATATTTTCTAGGCATAGTGGGGATTGGGTACTCTTGCACTTGCTGTGTGTTTACGTATATTATGTGAAGTTACCTGACCAATCGGTGTGTTTGGTCTGCTAGAAATTTCTGAAAATTTCTGAAAATTTCTAAAAATTATTTACTTTTTATTTCACTGAATGAATTATGAACCCATAACTTATCTTACTTTATATTATTTTATCTTACTTTTTATTACTCCAAATACACCCATATAATGAAAAACACTAGAAGAGGCTGTGGATGACCCAAAAATAATAGTGGAATGGGCTGTAATTGCAACCAACAAATGATTAATCTATGACCACCAATAACATTAACAATAAGATAGCCCAAGCTATCCGAGACATGGCAACCGCTATGGCCCAGTTCATTCAGATGAATCCATGAGCACCAGCTAGAATGCCTGTAACAGTTATAACAGGAATAGCATTGCTAGTGAGAACGTAAGATGATAACCTAAGGAACTTTTTACGATATGAACTACCATCATTTCATGGCGAACTAGAACCAGTATTAGCTGAGAATTGGTTTAAAGAAGTCTCTCGTATCCTAGAGACCATGGGGATAACTTGTGATGCTACTAAGACAACCCTAGTGACATTCCATCTGTGAGGTAACACTTATGATTGGTAGATTTCTCTCAAAGGATGTCAGAATACTGTGACTGTGACCTAGGAGAGGTTTGAAGAATTATTTATGGATCATTTCTATCTGTAAACCTTCAAAGATGCCAATACAGAAGAATTTTTATCCCTGAAGCAACGTGGCATGACTGTAGTGCAGTATGAAGCAACATGTGCTAGTTTGTACAAGTATGTTCAGAATCTAAATTTGACTAATAAGGCTAAAATTGATCAGTTTACATGGGGCCTATGAACCAATATTCGAGGACGGGTTATTGGAATGATGTACACTTTCTACGCCTCAACCATAATGGTAGCTATCACAGTGGAAATGGAGATTTAAGACACTACCAGGCTTAAAGGATCAACATCGAAGGGTTTAAGCAAAATGCAGAATAAAAATGCCAGACAGAAATTAGATAGATTTTCTGAAAATAGCAAGTAACACAGTGGTCAATGACGAAAGAGAAATGGAAGAGAAAATTAGCCTTGAAATCAATAGAAAGATCTAAATGCATGTTACCCATGCAAAAAACTGGGGTAATTAGAAAAGGGATTGTCCTCAAAAAGTAGTGACATACTCTTAGTAGAATCAACAAAACGAATTGAATCAGGACTAGCACGAATCACATACCCAACTTTGCAACAACATTTTCAACGGAGACCACCTCTTCAGAATCTTAACATGAACCAACAAGGAGGATAGCAGAAGAACAATGCAAAGGATGAGGTTGTGGCAAAGGAAGACTGAGACCAAGAAAGGATAGTGACATTTCGTAGGGACTCATATTTACGCTTGGCCATTAGGAAGCACCAGGACCCATTATGGTGGTACTGGGAACACAGTTATTTAAGTTACCTCATTACTCTTTAGTACTTTCGGGTGGTAATCCTAGTTGATACTGCCGCTTTGCATGTTCATTAAAATTGGCACCAGCGGAATTGAGTGGAACCTTAATCATTGATTCTCCTTTAGGTAATAACACGATGATAAATAAGCTTACTAGATCTTGTGCAATTCAATTTGGAGAAATCATTGTATGATGTGACCTTATCTGGTTGGATATGAACACCTATGATGTCACCCTAGGAATGGACTAGTTGTCTTTATAATACCTGGTATTTTAAATTGGGATATCTTTGTATTATTTTAAATTAATAAAATATTTAAATTGAGTTTAAATGAATTATTATATTTTTCCCGAGCTAGATTGGGCCCAAAGTGATATTGGGTTGAACAATGTGGGCCAAGGGCCCAAGTATCTCTTCTTTCTTTCTTTATTTTTCTTCCCTTTCCCCGTTTTCTTTTTTTTCTTTTGTTTCAATTGACCCAGAGAGAGAGAGAGGAAGAAGAAGAGAGAGAGAAAAGAGGAGAGAGAGAGTTTCGAAGCAAACGGATAGTCGATCCGGGGAGATTTCGACGCGGTGATCATCGTGGTGTGCTGCATTTCACGAGATTCGAAGCGAGGAGGAAGAGATCGGTGTTTGAAGTTCGGAGTTTAAAACGGTTTTCTTCATTTTTCTCCATTTCTCTTCAGATTTGAGGTAGGTGGGACTTAGATCTGTGTTCTAGACGTTGTAGGGATCATTTTGATAGATATATTGCATAATTTAGTTGAAAGTGATACAAATTGCATATATATATGTGTGTAATGGTTGTATATACATGCATATATATGTGAAATTAATGCTTGTTCTTGAGTCATTTTTCAAATTAAAGTTGTAAAAACATGATACTTACATAAGTGAACATTTTTATATAAAAGATTGTTAGAAAAGAAGTTAGATTGAATGAATATGGAAGGAAATGGAGAGAAAAACCGAAAGAGCTGGGTTTGGGGGCTGGCGTCCGAACAGCCCTTGGGGGTGTCCGGACCGCCGAGAGTGGTCAAGAGACTGGCATCCGAACGAGCCTCTAGAGGGTCCAGACGGCAGAAGGCTAGATCGAGTCGTTTTGCTTTTTTTTGCTTCCTGATGTTTGTTTTGATCCCCAAATTTATTTATATACATTTTACAAGTGTTAAATGGATTCCAAATCATGAGTTAGATGGATGAGAATACGTTTTTATATTGAGTTAATGTTTAGATTCCATGATTGAGCATATCATGTGCATTGGGATTAGGGTGGTTTCATCTGGTGGAAATAATGTGTACAGATTAGCCGAGAGTGCTATAGATTGTGACGTGCTGAGGCATGATTGTTATATATTTATTAAAATTGAGAAAATGGATTGTGATAATACCGAATGATCCTTAGATTTTATAAACGTGGCTAGAGCTTAGTCATGTGAAGTTGGGACGTTAATATGGGTTCATGGATTTGATATTTTCTTGGACTGTAGCCAGTTGCCTTTTTGAGATAGCAGATGCCTGACTAGAGGTGTAACTCAGTTCTCTAATAGAAGGGCCATGGGGTATAACACGGAGCTCTTGAGTCTTACACCTGTGGAGGTGTAACTCAGTTCCCCATAGGAATATGAGATATATATATGCGTTTACCGTGAGCACTAAAACGGTGTGTTTGGTGACCGCGTGTGTCTTGGCTGAAAGTCTTGCTAAGTGTCACCCGTTCCAGGATAAGGTTGGGGGTGGATGGAGAAACAGGATGCATGTCATGGCATTTCATTTTATTATATTGCATGAGATATGCATATTTATATTATGCTGTTGTGTATATATGATGTGTTATATATGTACACTGGTGCACACTGGCATTGTCCTACCTACTGGGTTAGTTAGTTCACCCAATCTATATTACAGGTGATACAGGTAGGTAAGGTACTGAGCATCCTGAGTTGAGTTGACTACCAGATGGATCTAGAGAATGATTTTATATTTTATGAGATTATTGTATTTTATTTGTGCGACCCGGATTGTGGGTCCCATTTAATATGAGATTTGAAACCGTATGTTGATGTATGTTATATGTTCATTTAATATGGGAATTTGGGACGAATGTAGTTGCTCTGATGAATGTTATTGTATTATGACTTGACCTTAGTACATGTTTTATTTATTTTTGTTAGTCCCTATTTTCCCATACCGTTCGTCTTGGACAATTTATGTTAGGGGCGTAACAATATGATATCAGAGTTCTAGGTTACAATTGTTTAGGTCTTGGGTAGTGTGGCCTAGACATTTCCTTTGTGATAACTTATTTATGATGACGTTGGAGCTAATGATGATAGTATTTTTGTAGAATGTCTGGACGTGGACGAGGAAGGAGTGAAATGCAGAGGGGTCAGACCAATGGTCAGGATCCCTTATATGAAGGACAAGGAGGGTACCATGAGGTACCATTGGTGGATAGAGGGGTTCCATAGCCGACGTATGAGCAGATGATACAATTTATGGTGGCTCAGTGGGCCCAAATACAAAGGTTGGATGTGCCGGCTGCAATACCTGCTCCTATTCAAACAGTTGCTCCTGCGCCGGGAGAAACACCCATAATGTGGATTATAAATCAGTTTAAGAAGCATGACCCGCCTAAGTTTAATGGCAAGAGGGAACCTATAGAGGCTAAGAGATGGCTGGAAGACATTATGGAAATGATGGAGACTCTAGGAGTCGAAGGGAATGAAGTAAAGATCAAGGTAGCAGCGCGCCAATTTCAAGGTAGTACTATTCACTAGTAGAGGTCGTACTGGGGAACAGTGGACATTCAGACGTTGACTTGGAAAAATTCAAGGCAGCAATTTTGGAGAGATTTTTCCCTTCAGTAATGAGGAAAATGAAAGTAAAGGAATTTTTGGCACTGGAACAGGGGAGTATGACAGTGCAACAGTATGAGAGGTGGTTTGCAGAGTTATCACGTTTTGCCCCACAGTACTTGCCTGACGACAATTGCTAAGGCGAGGAAGTTTGGATGGGGATTAAACATGAACATTGGGAGGTAGATCATCGGGATGAGGCTTCTTACGTATTCTGGGGTTATAGTGGTAGCTCTCGCAGTGGAGAGAGATGTCATTGATTTCCGATCCAGAGTAACACTACAAGAAAATGTGCTTATAGTGACAACAAAAGTTGTCACTAAAAGTATGGTCTTTGTCACAAAAACCTTTTAGTGACGACATCAGTGACAACTAAACGTTGTCGCTTATAGTCCCGTTACTGAAACCTATTGTGACGACAATTTGTTATTGTCACTAAAACTTATCTTTTAGTGACAACCATATGTTGTCACAAAAGAATTACTTTTTGTGACGACTAAACCCGTTACTAATTAATATATTTAGTAACATGAAATCTTATCACACAATCTTATAATGTTGTCACTATTGACTTTTTCTATTTTTTCAAAATTAAAAAAATTACTTTTATAGTGATAATATATCTTGTCACTGAAATTGTGTAACAGTTACGAGTGATTACATTGTCACAAAAAACATTTCCAGTGACACTATTATATCTTGTCACTAAATAACACAATAGCGACGGATAACCTCGTTGTCACAAAAATTGTAAGTAGTGACAATCCAATTCGATGTCACAAAAAGTACATAACTGTGACAAATAGTTTCTTTGTCACAATAACATCTAGTGACAATCTTTTCCGTCATAAATAATTTCCTTGGTGTGTAACAAAGACAAAATGTTGTGACAACTATTTTATCATCACTTTACCTTTTTTTTTTTTTTTGTGACAAGTTTCTTTATTTGTCACCATAAGTAATTTGTAATTTTATATTTAAATTTCATAATTTAAAATTCTTGGGTTTAAAGTTAGTTATAGGTAGTAAATAACTTTCAACAAACTTACCCAAAAAAAAAAACTTTCAACGAAGAAAGTTAAATAAATAAAATGCATATGTTATATCAAAATTTAAAAGTCTCGCTTACCCAGAAAAAAAATAAATTAAAAGTCTCCAATTCATAAATTTGTCATAATAATATCCAATAAAAAATTTGACAGTACTCCAATGATATTTGTTTCTAGTGCACTACAATTAATGATTAAGGCATAATAACACGAATCGTGTGTAAATATCCTAAAGTTGCCAAAAGCAGCTCTGAACCGTCAATATCATCAAATATCCTGTAAAAAAAAAAATTAACATTCACAAAAAAAAAGTAAGTATCCAAAATGTTTTATATTAAGGATGCTCAATTTTAACATAAGTGACTATAATTTTTCAAATTATAAAATAGAAAAATAGACTTAACTCTCACCCTAACTGAGTTTACTTAATGTGATGGTCTTGATTGGTACATGGAGCTAAAAGAGGCTACCATTCATTCTTGAAACATTACATCAAATTCACTTTGCATTTGAGTTCGAATATCTGCCTTGAGTTGTTCTTCTACCTGCGGTCTAAGATCTACTATAAGCTCAGAACGTATATCTTCGTTGCATTAGCTCTCATCTCCCCTTTAATATTTTCAACATCAGCACGTACGTCAGCAATTATCTTTTCCTTAGCTGACTCCACAACCCTTTACACTTCTCCTTACATATTCTCTTCAAACCTCCTCTTCTTACTTGATAATTTTTTTCGGCACCTTTTCCACGAAAATAACTAGGTTTTTTACCAAGAACTTATAACAACATCTCGTCACGGGTCAACTGAGATTTCTGGTCTTTTGGTTGTTGTGTGACAAGATCATGAAGTTTTTCCTATATTATAATTACCATAAAGTTAGATCAACAATATCATAATGTAACAGTAGACACAAATTAAGTAAAGTGTAATATTATTCATTTATTCTTACATAAACTTCTCTAGATTTAGGATCAAACCATCGCAAATTTCTTTCTTTGTCTTTCTTAGTATGTTGGAGTAGCCAAACTTCATCTGGTGGTGTTTTATCTTCAGTGAGTAAATCTCTCTTAAAAAAAAAAAAAAAAAAATTAATCATGTAAATAGTAAATCATTATCAAATTCATATAATAATATATAATTAAAAAGTCTAACTGTATTTAATAAATTCGTAAAAAAGTAAGATAAAAAAATTACCATTGACTCCTCAATTTCAGCAAAAGACCTTGTACCACAAGTATGCTTGGTCACTAGCTTAGATCTATTTGCTATGTTTCTTTTACTCACTTTTTGCAATGTAAATATTTAAATGTTATACATACTTTATTAAATTGTCTAGTTTTAATTTATTGACAATACAGTATTAAATTTCAGTTGCTTTTCATTAAAACCTGAAATTTGTCTGAGCCTGTGGAAAGAATAATTTAGGGCCATGCAAGCCCAAATGCAGGGTGTTTTGGCGGCAGTGAAAGCGCCAAATACTCTGGAGGATTTATTGGACAACACGGACTGTCTCTATATCCTAGAATGATAGAATTAATAGATCCAACTCTTAGATGCATACTTTTACTCAACACCCGTACCCTGATCTATACGAAGAAGGTTTCAAAAAGAAATCCTAAGCTTAGTCTAGCTGCACATAAGTTCATGAATTATTGCCTCAGTCAATCATGTCCATAATGAACTTGTGCAATAATTGTAACTTAAATCTGCTTGCAATGGAATAAACGTTCAATCCTTCTATTTAACTCTCAAACTAGACATGGTCAGTTGGCACACACTGAAATTGAAAAAAGAAAAAAAAAATGTTTGATGTTAGAAAATTATCTTAACAAGAAGACACCATTGGTATTTCTAAATGCGTGAGTTTTCCTATTGTAAGATCATTGCAACAATTAAGATTCTCCAGATCCATGTATGGTGGACATTTTCCCAAAAAAAATATTAACAATCAGGAATCTCATTCATCTGTTGTAGACTGTGAGAGTTACCATCACATGTTATATCAGATTATGTTTTAAGAGAAAATATTGCTGTATTTTTGCAACATCAGAAAAGGGTCATTTTTAGCATGAACCGCAGGGTAGGGAGAGAGTGAAGCTAATGAAAAATACCGTACTATGAGGACTAAAATATTACTCTAATTTTCCTAAATTAATGCAGAAAATTTTCACCATAGATACTGCAAATCAAAGAGGAAGAAGAAAATCCAAATTAAAAAATATATATATAGTAAGTTGAATACAAAATCTTCTTAATGCAGATGAAGAATACATCAAGGAGCAGCCAAAAGAAACTGAGAAATGACCCAAAAGCAACCATCTGATCATAGAGTTCAATGGTTCGCTTAAATTGGTTTATTTTTGCATACCTGGCAAGTAGCGTGCCCCAAGACACTGCATCTCTCACAGGCATTTGTTCAAATAGTTCACGCGCACGCTTAGTATCACTAGCCTTGACAAACCCATCCATCAAGGCATTGTACGAAACAACGTCCCTGTTAGAACTTTCATCAAACACCTGGTACGCATCCTGAATATGACCTAAAACAGAGAGCACACGAATAAGGCAGTTGACAACAAAGATATCAATTGAGAACCCTAACTTGAAGGACTGACAATGAATGGTTTGAGCGAATGGAAGCGAAGGTTATTCCGCACAGGCTTTCAGAACAAACGGGAAGGTTCGGCAGTCCGACGGGACAGGGAGACGGCGCATTTGGGTAAAGAAGAGAAGGGCATTAAGCAGGAAGGAGAGGAGAGTGTGGGCACGAATGATGTTGTTGAAGCAGAAAGTTGAAGGGTTCTTGATATTGTCAAACACTGCGACGGCGGAACGACCGGAGAGCTACGTCTGCTCCTGCGCTGATGGCGTGGGGGAAAGAAGGGAGGTGAAGGAGTAGAGGACGTTGGTGAGGAGGAAAGAGGGAGAAGGGTGGAGAGAGAGGAGGCCTCTGGTGATGACTTGGGCGTGAACTTGATGGACCTAGTCGATCGTTTCGCAAAACTTTAGAGTCTAACAACTTTGCCGATTGCTTGCATACCAGCATTGGTTTGATTAATTCTTTTCCGCATTTGACATTAATCAATGTATTTTACTAGTTCGATTGATTTTATAATTATTATGTAATAAATATAAAATATATACACAAAAATAAGAATTCCATGATTCAAAACAATATAAAAAATTAAAATTTCGTGATTACATGCAAGATAAAATTATTTTCTTTCTTTTAATAATTGTATGAATTAAATATAAGTTTTATGAGCTATTAATATAAATTTAACGTTTAATTTCATAATATATTATTGCCAAAATAATTTTTTTGGGTACTTTTTAAGTCTTGCATAGAATTACAATTTTTTTATTTAATAATTTAATTTTGGTATAATAAAATAGACTTATTAAATTATAAGCATGTTATTTTATATTCGTTAAAATAAAACGTGTACTTTTATTCTTCGTTACTCTTTCTTTTTTCTCTCTTTTTTTTCTTAATTTTTTCTCTTCATAGACCTACCCATTCTCTCTTCTTATTCAAATTGATAAAGAAGTTTAAGGTATCTAAAATTATAATGTTTCTCTTTCTATGTAGCGTTTAAATATTTTTTCACTTCTAAACATTTCAATTATCATTACATAAATAAAGTAAATGACTATGAATGTATAATAATCCTACAATTAAAATTTAGTGCAATATTGTTAACAAATTAAAGAAAAAAATTAATTTTTCTTATGAATTCCGAAAAATTATGGTTATATATACAAACGGTTATACAAGTATATTTAGTGTTTAATTTATCTTTTATTTAATTAATAATCGGATTTTTTTTACTCTAGATCTTAACTTTTAACATAATTTTATGTAATATTAAAACACCTCAAAGAATATTATACTAATAAAAAATTAATTTTAGAAGTGATTAATTTATTCTAGTCTAATTTTTATTATTTTATATTTTATTATAATATTAAAACTTTACAAAGAATACTAATAAAAAATTCCTAATTTTAGAAAAAAATACCTCTTGACATAAATACCACTTTTAAAATAATTTTATATGATGTTAAAACACCATAAAGAATATTATGCTAATAAAAATTAATTTTAGAAAAACTGGTTAATTTATTCTTGTCTAATTTTTATTATTTTATATTTATTATAATATTAAAACATCACAAAAAATCCTAACAAATAAATTTTAAGACTCTATTTAGAAGTGACAAATTCTGACTACTCAGATTTTTTTTTTTATAACTAAATTTATCTTATTATATTTTAATTATCTTTTAAGCTATAAAGGGTAGAAATATCAAATTAACAAAAAACCTAACTATCCCTTTCTAAAATAAATAATAATAATTTTTTAATAATTTGCTACAAAAGTTAAATTTTTTTCTTTCCAAATTAAGCCTTTTAATTTGAGAAAAGAAAATATTACTTAATTATTAAAAAAAAAAACGTGAACGGCAGGACTCGACCCTGCGCGGGCCGAGCCCACATGATTTCTAGTCATGCCCGATAACCACTCCGGCACATCCACCCTTGAGTGAAGTCTCCTTAATTATTATTATCGAATTTAGAAATAATTAAAACAAACAAAAAGTAATTATAAAATTTCAATATTTATCAAAATTAGAAAAATATAAAGAAATTAAAGGAGTTATTTATGAATAAAATAATTTTTTATTTTTTTATTTATTAAATATCATATTTTTCCCATCACCATTTGCCTTTAGGACCCAAGAAGAAAAGTTAGTTTGCCTCCTATTTTCATTTCAATTTCCCTAAACGCACAAAGCAATCACCAACTTGGATACAATTTGCATTTGGAAGTTGTAAAAACACATCCAAAAGTGACACTGGTCTAAATTGTGCAGAGCAAAAGTGTAGATAGAAGTAGAAAAATAATTAGGTACCGTTTGGTGTGTTGAAAAATATAAAAAAAATTTGAAAAATTTTAAAAATCTTTAAAAGTTATTCACTTTTTATTTTACTATACGAATTACGAGCTCATAACTTATCTGATTTTATCTCATTTTTTATTATTCTAGACACACCTTAAATAAACAAAGTTATTTGTATTTATTTCCTTACATAAAAGTTTGTTTGACTTCAATTTTTTTAATGTAAATAATTAAATTTCAATATATTTAAGAATTTTTTTTTTCATAACTCAAAGAAATTATCAAAATGGTGTAGAACATTTGAAAATTTTTTCATTTTGAAGTTATAAATTAATAGAAGTACATTTTTATCACAATGCTGTCATTTAATTTCATCTTAGATATTCTAATTATATTTTCTGATAATTTTTTTAATAATATAATTTCTTTTTCAATTTATAAATCAAAATTTTCCAACTCAATGCTGAGATAGACTCATCATATGCGTGCCTAAAAGAGCTAAGTAAAGAGCTTTATTGATCCTCATCCACAGAGAGAGAGAGAGAGAGAGAGAGAGAGAGAGAGAGAGATGTCTACGCTATTCAATGCATGAGTTATGAAACAAAATTTCCACATTTAGCTCCACGTATACCTCCCACTAATTTGATTAGTGCCTTTGGACAGGTAAGATTCTCGAAAAATTAAAGAACCATTTGAATGGGGGTGGTGGTGGAGCATGCAAGGTAAGAAGAGAAGCTAGTGAACGGCCCAAAGTGATTGTGCTTCCTTTCTATATATATATATATATATATACATCTATACATAAAGAAAAGGCATATCTCCTTAAATGATATTCCCCCTTTAAGTCCCTCCTATTTTTATTGCTAAAACCACTTTAACTAACCTTTCCCATTTCCCGATCGTTTGATTTCTTTCTTTTTCACGAGGCACTGCCACCTGCGACCCAACTTTTTCCCATCTTCCTTCGCCCCTTAATTGATCCATCTCAACATCCGTTTCCTCTAGCTTTTCTCCACATGGAATGATGACTACCCCCTCCTCCTCCTCCTCCTCTCTCTCTCTCTATGATCTATTGATCAATTTTATTAATATAGTCAGAAGAATAAAAATCTTGTCAGTGGGTGATAAGTATGACCTAATATGGGAATATAATGCCATGGGGGACCATTCAAAATGTGATTCCCTCCGTTGATACGCTTGCTTTGAGTTTTTTTTTTTTTAATTCCATAATTATAGTATGGAGCGTTTAGAGTGTTAAAAAATAAGAAAAAAATGATATTTAGGTTGATTTTAGGAGTTTAGTATTTGGTGTTTAAAATGAAGCTTTTAAAAAAAAAAATAGTGATATTTTTAGACTTTTGTAGTAAAAAGTAAGAGAGAGAAATCATTGGAACGATTTTTGGGTCCATTATCATGAATTTTTATCAAAAATTTTAGCTTTTTGCACATTTCTATTAAAACCATTAGAACGGTTTGACAAATCCGTTCTAATAAATTCAAAAAAATTAATATAAAATAGTAATAATGATACTCGTTTGAAAGCTT
>JAVXUM010000013.1:13923734-13933986 GCA_035590655.1 Pouteria glomerata | reverse complement strand
TTAACGGAGGATATGGCCCTCAATAGATTTGATTGGCGTCGTCAAATTCATATAGCTGACCCCACCTAGTGGGAAAAGGCTTAGTTTGGTTTGGTTTGGTTTGGTATGAAATTCTAATGATAAATAATCAATTAGTATAACGATCTTATCTGTGCATAATCACTTACCATTAGTTAAGGCTTCAATATGATTCACAACATTGTCACTTGTAATGTAAATTGAAAATATAGGCAACCATCTAGAAGACTCAAATTAATTCATTTGCTTAAACAAACAACCATATTTCCCTTATGTATTCATTTGGATTTTTTTTTCAAACCTAAAACAGTTTCCGGAGTGCATGCCCGCATTCAGAAGAAGGACGGGAGTCTTTTGGTCACTGATTTGGACAGCACAAATGGTACATTCATTGATGGCAAGCGGCTCAGACCTGGTGTTGCTGCTAGAATATCTCCTGGAAGTTGTATTACATTTGGTAAAGATTGATCCCACCTATTTCGTTCTCTTTTCACTTTTGAGGTTGGCATAACATGGGAAAGTTTATCATAAAGTTGTTAGAAAATAGATAATGGGCAACTAGCTGGTAACTCTTAAGATGTTTAAAAGCTTAAAAATGATATCTATTTTTCTGCTTTCTCTGCTTTGGAGAGTGATACTAGTGGAAGAGATCACGTAACCTTAGTAGAAACAAGTATTAAATCTCAGTCAGTGGGGTATTTTGATCAGCTTATAACCCTGAACGTGTTGAAACATTTTTGGAAACATAATGGAATGGGAGGGAAAAAAAAAATTAAAAACAGAAGGAAACATTTTGAATCATAAACTAAACTTTATTCATTTGTATTTTTAGAGATAATATATAAATAATTCAACATGGATGAGGGGTATATATTCACCGGACTAGAGAAATAATAACAAAATTAAATAGTAACTCCATTATTGTTTCAAACATGATATGCTGAATCTCTTCCTTATTTTATATTTTTATAACAAAAGTTACACATTAGATGCCTATTTTCCCCAATTTATTCTTTCTTCATTTTTCTCTTGATAAAAATAGTTAATGCAGAATACAAGTATTTAAGTTTCTTGAAAAGTATGAAAACAACTTACTGTTTTAGTATGCTTTGTAGTGTTTTGGAAAAACAACTTAATTGTTTTAGTATGTTTTGTAGTGTTTCAGCAAGTTTCAATAAGTTTCAGAGTGTTTCAAAGTTGTTAGGTTTATGTTTGTAATTAGCAAACTTACGAACAAAACAATAAGTTTAATTTTACGTTCTTAGACATTAGCTAGGTATCATAGAATATAGGATTGAAGGGGTTATAAAGTCAAAATGCAGTATAATGAAGTAGCATTGTTTCCTGCTGTTTTCTTGCTACTGGAAGACTGATTGAAGCTTGATTAGAAGGAGTTCGAGCTTACTGCCATGGCTGTCTGGCACCGGCAATAAGGGCTTGGTTATGGCAATGAGTTCTAGTCATCTCCCTCACCTTCCGGCTTGATGGATGAGAGATGGCTTTTGTTTGGCTGTCTATGAAGCTCGTAGATTAATTTCAGGGTTGAGGTGTCTATGAAACTTGAAGCTTGATCCACTGCCATGAAGGCAGCTGCACTTGTGCACAGAGGCAGATTCAGGATTCTAACTATGGGGCACCAAGCACCTAAAAAAAGAATAACCAGGTAGGTCAGAATTAAAAGTGAGATAGAAACGACATTGCTTTTAGGAAAAGAGAAAATTTTCCTTGGTAATGAAACCGGTGAATATACTTCATATTTCAATAGTTTAACTAGCTCTTTTAAGAGCACCTGATGTTTATTAAGGATGTCTCTCGTTACTAAAAAAAATAATAACTATTATTAATTTTATTGTTTATAGAATTTATTACATTATATGTTATATTTGTTGATATTTGATATTATGCTTAATTAAAGGTATTAAATAGAAAAAAGGCACCTTATTTCACAAAAAATACATGGGTTTGATTCTTACAAATTACTTTTATGTTAAAAAATTTTGAATTAATTTTAATTTTTTAATAAGACCAAAATACTCTAATTGTGAATTAATTTAGTTTTTAATAAAACAAAAATACTAAGGCTATTTTGGTAATTTTGTATCCAAAATTAAAGGGATCACTTGCCGCCATTTGGCTCCGCCCGTGCTTGTGCAGCTTGTCCAAGTCCTAGAGCTTTGGGAGGCATGATAAAACAAAAATACTAAGGGTATTTTGGTAATTTCATATCCAAAATCAAAGGGTCACTTGTTTGATACCTATCTTTCTTCTTTTTGTTTTTGTTTTTATTTTTATTTTTATTTTGTCTAATGAATTTCCCTTCATTCTTAGCATCTTTCTTTCCAATTTTAAGCATCATCCTTATAACATCCATCAACATTAAACAATGAAACACTTAATATCCCATGACATGCAATGGTAAGTTTAAATGTGTAAAAAAATGGGTCATATATATGGCTAGAAAATCAAAGGAAATCTTTTTTTTTTTTTCTCAAATGCTTCAAATTGGCTTCAAAGGTAATTTAATCAAACAAAAGGATTAAGGCTCCAAAAATATGAAAAATATTCTAACATTACTCTCTAGGTTCACAACAACTCATAAGATGCATTGATACACTCATGCAAGTCAATGTAATGCCTTGTGGGCATCGAGACCACAACAAGTATGATGAAGCTACTCAAAGACTAGTGAGATGACCGAAAAATAGAGCATGAAGTGTATAATCCTCAAAAACAAAGATAAGGCTCAAAAGCTTACACAAGCGGGTTCGAGTCTCCACCTATGTCATGATATACTCAACTAACTAAATATCTTATACAACAATCCTTAACATACATTCATTCAATGATCTCAAAGGACATGTTCTCAATAAAGGAACCATATTGTATTCCATAGTACAAAATTGAGTTTGAACCATTTTCTGAAAGTGATCAAAGATTTGAGTAATTCTGAGTGATTATGAAAGAGATAGATCCATGTATAACGAGAATAATCATAAATAAAGATCACAAATTAGAGAGACCCGCCCTTCATAGGTAGGGATGTTGGTTCTCAAATATTAGAATGAACAAGATCAAAAGGTGCATAAGCAAAAAAAAAAAAAAAAAATTATTGAAAGGTAAGGTGGTTTATTTGCCTAATAGACAAGGTGAATAATGAAAATCTTGAAAATCTATGGCACCTAAATGTCCTCTAGATGCTACGAGCTTGATAAAGGATATTGATTGGTGACCAAGATGAGAATGCCACATGCTGAAGGCAGGCCTGTCAATGGGATGGATTTTGTCTAGATCCGATCCGGACGAGATCCAATAATATTAGACTAGATCTGTCCAATTAAATACGTGACCCAACGAATCTAAATCTGTTGAGTTCATAAACTAAGGTGGCATTTGGTTTGATTTTTTGTTTTTGTTTACTGTTTTCTATTTTATATTTTTTATATTTTAAAAATCTCTAAACAAGGAAACAAAAAATGTCTTGTTTTCCTTGTTTCGGGATAAAATACTCAAAATGACTTTTTGCTATTTTTTATTTTATATATTAACTCATTTTCTGTTTTCTAAAACAGAATTTGAAAATACAAGTGACCAAATACATTTTGAGTTGTTTTCCTTGTTTTCAAAAGCATAAAATAAAAAATAAGTTCAAAACAGAAAATAAAAAACAAAAACAAAAAACAAAAAATAGAAAAATAAACCAAATAAGGCCAATAGATCTCGATCTGGATGATCCGTCAAATCCATTATTTTCAAAAATAAATATTTAAAAGTAAAAAATCAGATCCTTAATTGTCACATATATATAAATAATATATATATATAAATATATTTTTTATTATATATATATTTGTATTAATTGACTGATTTAACCGTAATATAGTTCTGCATTTACACTTCTGTGTGTATCTGTTTTGTAAAATGTAACACGGTTCTATTATCGGTGACATTGTCGGTGTCTAGCGATTGTCGCGCTGGAAAGTGATACATTACAATTTTTCTTTCCTTTTTTAATTATTGTAGTGTGTATACATGATCATCAATTCGTTGTTGCTACAATCAAGATTTTATGTGGTTGTTAGAAGATCTAACATAGAGAGAGAGAGAACTCAAAGAAGCAACCAAAGCAGAGCATATATAAAATGACTCTTTCTCTCTCTCTCTCTCTCTCTCAAACTAAAATATAGCAATTGTCTCATTTCTGTTTTTCATAATCGAGTGTTTCTGGTTCTGTTGGCCTTTGATTATAGAAGCAAAAAGCTCGATTTTTACAGAAATTTTTACATTTTAGAGCGTTGTGCAAAGTTTTGGTGGAAAAGTTTTTACATTGTTATCTTTTTTCTCCACAATGCTTTGTTTTTGTATGGGTTTATCTTTCAGGTCTCTACAATACGGAGGGACCGATGGCTCTGATAGACATTCTAAATTCTTTTAATATATATAAAAATATATGTATATATAGATTATATATTTAATATATTTTGAATAAAATTTATTTTTTATTTTTATAAAATAATGACTTAAAAAATTATTTTTTAAAATAGGTTAGATCCATTGAATATATGGATTTGGATTGGATTTTACATATCTGATCCAATTATTTTTGAATTTGGATTGGATCCATTGTAAATAGATTTGGATATAACGGATCTGATCCAAATCAAATCCAGATCCGTTCTATTGACATATCTAGCTGAAGGTAGTGGTGATAGTAGCTGCGGGTGAGGAGATAAGAGGATGAGTGGCCAAGAATGGGCAAGGAGAGCTTAAATAGGTGACCAAGTTTATGCCATGTCCCAATCAATTGACCCCTCCACGGATCCTACATGTCATACCCTTAATTAGAAAATTTCACAACAAAGCCAAGTTCAACAAGTTATCCAATTTAAAAGAAGGTTCAGAGATAAACGATAAATAAGATATGCATCTAGAATAGTTAGCATGGAACTAGAGATAGAACCGACAAAATTGACATACATATTAGAATCATTGTTGTGTAAATTTGATGGGGGAGTGCATAAGAGGTTGTTTATGAGAAAGTATAGACATGTCATAAGTCATGTGATTGCAGCAAGCAGAGTCAGTGAACCAAGAAAATATATATGACGTAATGGACAAACTAGTAGAGAAATGGGATATAACTTGATGAACAAAAGTCTTAACATCAGTAGCAGTAAGATATACGGACACAGAAGTAATTGGAGATGCTGGGATAGGACTAGAGGAGGATACGATTGCAGCTAGTGTAGAGGATAGACGAACCTTTCCTTTAGGGCAGTCATTGATATGATGACCTGCTAAACTTGCAATAAGCACACTTTCCCCAATAGTGATGCTAGATAAATAAAAACAGTGTATCCACCCCTTCAATATTAAATTTTTTTTACTTGCTTCATGCTCCACAAAATTTCTAGGTTTGCCATTGCATCCCATATACCAGTTCTATGATCTGGTCTGTAACCTTAGACAATTCCAACATTAATCTTCTTCGGCAAGGGAGAGCTAATAGTACAATAGTTTATCAGCTTTTATTAACAACTTAAGGATGAGAGAGGTTAGCTCAAGTGGAAAACAGTGCCCCCACCTTGAGTGAAAAACAGTGCCCCCCTTGACCAAAGGTCATATGTACGAATCACCCATACCTCATTTCCAAAAGTATAGTATATTTAATATTCTTCTTAGATGTCAAGGGAAAAAAATAATAATAAATAAATAAATAAAGGTTAAGGAATTAGGTTAGGATTATCTTCTTAGTCATCTGAAAAAAATAAATAAATACGAGGTTAAGGAATTATGTCAACAGCTAATGTCATTCTGCTTTCTGTGCTGCATAAATTCTGTTTGCTTTTTACTTTTCAATGAAATGAATATTTAGACAGACAATTCTCTTTTATTAGTTAGAAATGCCTCTGTTTTTATTTTTTTTATTTTTGGGCCTCCGTTTTTATTGTTTATTATTTTTCTATTTTCGGGGGATAGGCTATGTTGCTTTATGCTCCAAATATCACATTGATGTTAATGCATGTAAAGCATAATTTTAAGAGTCTGTTAGACCACATTCCAAATAACCTCTCACGATAGATACATTATTTCTAGCTAAAACTTGTCGGGGACAAATTTTTAAGTCAAATACTTTTCTTATTTTCATTTTTTGCCTATGCAGATTCTAATATGTGATAATGATTTTTAAGGCCTTAGCCCTGTAAAGTGGACATATAGACATGTTTGTTTGTGTATACAAGTATGTAAAGCAAAGGGTAAAGCTTATCTTGGAGCGATAGTAAAATTGTTCTATTGCGATTTTGGAGACGAAAGTTCAAACCATAAAATCAGTCTCTGCTTGTAGACTCAAGGCTGCCTTTGTCTAATCCTCCCCAAACTCGAAATCCAGGGGTCTTATACATTGGATTGGCTTTTTTTTTTTTTTTTTTAATAAATGTATGTTTATGAAATCAATTTTCGGGTAACAACAATTACTAGTCCTCAAAATTCAAGTAACATCTATATTTGTTTTGTCTTAATTTGATTAAATGATCTGTTTGTTTCTTTCCAGGGGATATCCATCTAGCAATGTTCCGTGTTTCGAAGCTTGGGAATGTGGAAACTATCGTCGAAACAGAAGAATCTGAAGCTAAACCAGAGAGTGAAGACCCCAGCAACATTAATTCAGAGTCCACAAGTTAAAACAGTTTAGAGTATCTTTGTAGACAACTCAAATATTGTATGAATTCCAAGTCAATGAAGGAAATATATTATTTGATATTTCTTCCTAATTGTCATGGTACATCTCCAGAATTTTGGTTACGAACCTGTTAATATTCTCTTCTTCAATGGGAGGGTGGAGGTGGCTCCAAACTTCGGAAATTTCTTAGAGGTATAATGTTATATTAGCAAAAATTTAAATACGCGTTAAGGCCGCCGCCGCCTCAAAACAAGATAATAACTTTAAGATTGAAGTTAGTAGAAGCCATAGCTGATAGTAATATCGATTATGCTACTATAAGGTCATTAGAATTTAAATTTTTTTGTCTTGATAAAAGTTATGTGCTTTAAAAAAATAAAATAAAACTTCAGAGCCTCTTTATAGTTTAACTTTTTGCTTAAGTTATAAATCTCAAACCATATATCTGTACTGTTTTCACCCAATAGTGGGTTTAGGCATTTAAGTAATGTTTGGAGTGGTAAAAAATAAGAAAAATATAGTTGGCAAAAATAAGAAAAATATAGTTAGAGATAACTTTTGATATTTGATATTTTTAACCCAATTCACATTTTTTTGGAGATGAATTGTATAACTTTTGGACTTATATAGTAAAAAAGTTAAAAAAAGAAATTATGAGAATGATTTTTTTGGGTCCGTTCTCACTTATTTATGTCATAATTTTTTTAACAGTTATTGAACTTTTTGACCTTTGCATGCAAAAGTTAGAAAGAGAAACTGTAGAAACGGTATTTCAATCCGTTCCTACAGATTTATGTCAAAGTTGTTAAAATTTGTTGAAAAGTTATTGAGATTTCTAAAAAAATTATTAGAGTTTGTAAAAATTTGTTAGGAAATGTAAATATATATAAGAATTTATAGAAATTTCATAAAGTACGAAAATGATCAAAATGTGTTAGAGCATTTTAGTGATTTTTAAAAATTTTCAAAAGTTTTGTTGGTTTTTAGCAAATCAAACGTTACCTTAGTTGCATTTTGAAGAACTCTTAGGTACCAAAAAAAACAGGTATTGTGCACTAGATATAATCTTAGATGGAGCCAAAATAAAATAAAATAAAATAAAAAATAAAAAGATTATGTAGATGAATTAGTAATCAATGAACAATCATAATATGCATATTTTAGAAAAAATAAAATAAAAATGAACATGAGTTAAGTCTCATAAGTAGACATATTGATAACTTATGTGACATGATTAGCTATAAATTTAATAAAAGAATAGAAGATAAATGAGTAGCTAGTCAAGCTTCTTTACACGGTATAACTATCAAATTAGATAAACTACTGGAGAAATCATCGAGAACATAATATTCGACCCATGAGCATCTGAAATGTCTATTTTGTTATATTGAAACCATAAGGTAAAAACACTCAAGGAAAGAAACAATTCCAAACAAGAATATGACTTTGTAGTGGAAATTTTAGATTATTAGGAGCATATGGATTAAAATCCAGTCAACTATAGAAGAAAGGAATAGTTTGATCAATCAGATTCAAACAACATATTCTCAGAATGAGGATTTATTAACATATTTTCATTACTAGTTGGATGAATTAGATAGTGATTCTGACTAGGAAACGGAAAACAAACAAGCAATTAAGCAAGCGAGGTAAGTTCAATCGCAAACTCATAATCTAGAAACACTAAGATTGAGTAAACTGAGCAAGATAATTTTTCCAAAAAAAAAAAAAAGAAAAAGAAAAAGAGAAGAAGAAGAAGAAGAAGCACTAGATTCCAAACATTTTGGTACCTGGGATACTAATGAACAATAGTTTGAAGAAATTAATACTGGAGATTAAATGCTAAATTCTTAACAATAAAAGTGGAAGAACTACACCCACAAATGTAGGAAGGATGATCTACTTAAAACAAATATATCTCAGAATATAACATACTTAGGCCTAAGTTTATTTAAAAATAAATTAAAAACAATGGATGATTGGGCACAATAATTGTCCATCATAATTATAAATTATCACGATAAATGAATAAGGAAAAGTTGTAAGATTATGCATATGCAACACTACAAAAAGACACTTTGCAGTGGTTAGAACAATGAAAAAATTCAAAGGAAAAATAGTAAAAACCCGGGTTTCAGACCTTAACACGTGAGTTAAACTACTAAAGAAGGTTGCAAAAATCCTAAAAGAATGATAGGATTTACAAATAAAAGCCTTTTAGCTTCTGCACTTTTAAAATAGAATTATGCAATATACGTTATTTCAAATAAGATTGTAAATTTTTTAAAAAATAATTTTATATGGTAGAGTACCAAAAGAGTTTACTGGTTAGAATAATTTTTTTCTTTAACTCCCAAGTCCATGAGATGATATTGCCTATAATGGTTGTCCAGAATGTTAATACTGAATTTTCGGAAGTTTCTCGATCCGATGAACCTGACCTGTGGATCAACCAAACTCATCGGAACTGGAAGGAATTTGCCTGTTCGTCGAGGATACCGATGTGGTGCTTGCCAAAGACACTCCGATGATTAAGTCAGATACAATAATCTGGAAACAAATTGGCAGAGTAACAGTTAGGTCGAAAGATTGCATACCTTTCACTGCTTTGTGCCCTCCTTTTTATAATGAGAGATGGGCATGCGAAGATTAGCGTTAGTTGAGATATCCGTCGGATTCTTAGGTGATGTCCATATCAGATATGATTTAATCGAATCGCAACCGTTTTTAGAACGTGTTTCCTAATGATATACTTTCCTTTTATAAATGAGGCGTGAATTTCGGATTGGATAGGTTCACATGATCTTCCCACTCTTTGAGCTCAGACCTCTTCTTGACTGGAGCTCAGACTTTTACCAGGCTCGAGATAAAATTATCTCCGAGCTCGAGCTAGGCATCCCTCGGGCTCGAGATCGGGCTTTAAGAAATCAGGATCATGCCCCCCGAGTACTGACCCAGCCCTGAAGGTACTTTTGGGATTTTGATTGGGCTCTAGAAATATCTCCTATCAGATGCCCCCGAGTCATCAGCTCTGCAAGCAGAGTTGGGGACTCAAAAGTAATTAGGGTTGTTTCTCGAAATGCGTACGTATTTATTGCCTTGTAACTACTCATGATTGCCCACCGCGCGACTTTGTGTCGGTTGGTATCTTGGCTGCGTTTTGATTGGGGTTTTCAAACTCATGCCGCGGGCTTTTCAAAGCTCCACCGTTGATTATTATTATGTGTCAGGATCGCATTCGGAGCTACTAAAGGTTTCCCGTGCACAACTCCCTGCTTTTTGTTTTCTCGACCTTTGCCTCCATTGCCGTATCGCGAAGCTACTCTCAAGTTCTTTCTGGTACGTTACTGCTTCCCTTGATTTTATGCTACACTTCTATCGTCGTTTTCTGTGGTTTTTTCATATAGAGCACCGATTTTCCCATACACAAGAGTTTATTCTAGACAAGGATTTCACGTGTGTAATACCCCTCACCCTTGAGATGAATGGAATGGAGGGTTTTCATATGGAGCATTATGAGTTGATAATGAATGAGAATGAACCAAGGTTGCATGG
>JAVXUM010000013.1:13907865-13920893 GCA_035590655.1 Pouteria glomerata | reverse complement strand
AAAAATGACACTAAAGGATTCGGGTCAGTCCAGTAAGATAACTGCGTTAGACTGTGCACTGTTTCAGCTGGGGAAGTTTTTATTTCAAGTTCTGAAGAGCAGTGGCTGCTGTGCTATACAACCCATTGTGATGCATATAAAAGCACCCACAATCTCATATAACCATGAAATTTGACATGCAAGATCGCCTTATCATTTTGACCTGTAGGATCGAATTTAAGTTTCTGATTTACATTCCTACTCTTAATAATTAAATCATCCCTTTTTTCCCAATTGAACAGCAATATTTACTCAAATAACTAAGTAATTCCAAATTGCTTTAACACAAGACCTCCCAATCCTACAAAAAAAGACAAATAAATAACCATAACTTTGACACTAATAAAGCAGGTGCCAACATAAGCCTCTTAAATGACCTAACAGAACTAACCAACCTACAAATCATTCTAACAAAAAACAAGGCACCATATTACAGACTAATTAATTCAAGGTCTCTGCACGGGTAGAAAGCAATGGCAAGTTCTAGCTGAAAAGTATAAGATAGAAAGTAGCAAACCAGATTGTAATGCATGTTTTTGTCTCAGTTTGTTCAGCACATCGGTTGCATCAAAGCCAGCGTTATCACAGAGTTGTCTTGGGATAACCTGCAACACATGATTTCAACATAATCAGATGCCATAATTTCAAACCTACCAAAATTCTTAGAGAGTGTAAAATCATAATCAAAGAATTAGTACAAGCACCTAAAAAAAAGGCATAAATACTAGATCTCCCATTTAATGGTAACAACATAATCAGAAATACATGCATAATTGAAAAATTAATCATGAAAGACAGTGAAACAAACTTAATATTTACCAATTTCGTTTATCATTTAAAAGAAACACAACAGCTTTAAACTCACCAAACCTTTTTAATGTAAACATTGAACTTGATAAATGATGACGCAAAATCTGATGTCAGAGAGCCTTACATTTATCTTTGCATTATTATCAACAGGATTGTTTTTCTAACTTGAGACAGAAGAATCCATGTGCTGCCACTAATTAAGCATCTACCGTCCCATCAAGGGGGTTCACCTGCGACCTGCCCGGATGCTGAGCTGAATGTTCAAAACAAATTATTTTTGTTTTCATATTGACAAGACATAAAGATGTGTCCCCTCCCAACTACGGACTCAAATTGATGCAAACCCGGTTGCTCTTGCATTCTTGGAAGAATTTGATCGCAAGAAGTGGGTAAATAGTTTGCTTTTAAGAGTCTAATTGCACAGCAGATTTTAAGAGTCTGTTTTGGAAGTTTTAAGATGCTGTTTTCAAGAGTCTGCAACTATTTTGAAAGTTTAAAAGTCTGCCCAGCAGATTTTTTAAGATGCTGATTTTTTTTCCTTTTGGAAGCTAAGCAGTGTTTTTTTTTTTTTTTTTTTTGGGTGAAGTCTGTACAAATGTTCTAGAGCTGCTGAAAACTTATAAATAGGTAGCCTTTGTAAGCATTGGAGAGCAGATTCTGAAGATCAAAAATTCCTATTATCTATTTCTGCTTTTCCACTGGGATTAAGAATAAGAGATTAAGCTAATGTTCTAGTTTAATCTAACTCTCTGATTTTCCTTCTCAATTTTTACTCTCTTCATACATGAGTGCATCAATTGGTATCAAAGCAAGTTCCGATCCTTTTTGGGTTTGCTTGGTGACTTGATTGTTTTCTTTTAAAGTTTCAACATGCCGCCAAGAAGAAAAAATCCACCTTGCAGACCAACCATTCAACACAATCAGAACATAGCAGTTGATCAACAACATTTGCTCACTATGATAGAAGATATAAGAAGGCTGGTTGAAGCTTGAATCCAACGCAGAGCGCAATATCAACTTCCTTCTCAAGAATGCGATGAATCTGAGGATGATTATCATGAAGAGGATATAAATCCTTTTTACGCAAATAACCTGCCCCAAACATCAGCTAATTTTGTTAATGAGAGGTGTTGGGATGGCAGATTCAAGTTGGATATTCAAGAATTTGCTGCATATTTACATGCTGAAAGTTTTGTTGACTGGCTGTCAATAATAGGGAAGGTTACTTACCAAAAAATAATAGAGAAGGTTTTTGACTTAATGATGTGCCGGAAAATAAGAAAGTGAAAGTTGTTGCTGTGAAATTAAGAGGAGGAGCTTCCGCTTGGTAGGATCAACTCATGATGACACACAAAAGACAAGGAAAGTCTAAAAGCAAACTATTTGCAAGATACACTTAAGCAACAAGATATATGAAGGTTGCACATGCCTGTACGCATGCTAAAGCTGTTGAAATTCAGCAAATAAGGGGTTCAAACAGAGATGCAAAAAACCATGTTGGCACTTCTAGGGCCCATTTGCAAGGGTCTAATAGCAACCACCCTTTGGTTGCAGTAGCACCACAGAAGAGCAGCAGTACAGTTGCTCATTCGCAACAAAATGATGGAACTTCCAATGCTGCATGGCCATTTCGTGGGGCAGTTTAAATGATTTAAATTTGGAGCACCTCGACACAAATCTGCTGAATGTCAGAAGGCGAACAGCCGTGAACAAAAGCAACTCTATAGAAGAAGTTGGGGAAGATGAACATAATTTACAAGAGGAAGAACATGTGTATGATGAAGAAGATTATGAAATAATGGTCACAAGTGATGTGTGTCTATGCCTAGCAATGAGAAAAACTTTAATAGCACCACCCCAAAGATGTGAAGATCCCAAGGATTCGTTGCACAATAATGTGTTTCAAACAACCTGCACTATTGTTGGGCGTGTACGCAAGCTGATTATATATGGTGTAAGTTGTGAAAACATCAGTTCCCTAGAGGCAGTCACAAGATCAGATCTACCAGTAGAGAAGTAAACTTTCTTGGTCTAAGAAAGGAAATGAGGTACCCGTTGCTAAACGATGTACGGTTAATTTATTTATTAGTAATAGGTATGGGTGCTTGTCATATCTTATTTGGTAGACCATGGCCATATACTAATAAAGCACGGCAAGTTAGTTGCAAAAAAAGAAGATAATTTTAGTGCCATCTAAAGAGAAAGTTACACCAAAACCTAAGCAAGCGGAAGAAGTTAATTTGCTCTCTATGACCAAGTTTGTGGAGGAATTTGAAGAGAGTGGTGTCGTTTATGTCTTAGTGTGTAAGTTTTTGAGCCAAACTATCCAACGGCTATTCAACTACTTCTAGAAGAGTTTTCTACCACTAAATTTGCCCCATGGCTTAGCTCCTATGAGAGTGATCCAACATTACATTGACTTTGTGCCTGGGGACAGTTTGTCAAATAAGACACGTTATTGGATGAGCCCAAAAGAGCATGAAGAACTTAATAAGCAGGTTATTGAGCTATTGCAGATGGGATATGAGTGTCGGAGCAAAAGTCCATGTAAGGGGCCAGCTTTGTTGGTTCCGAATAAGAATGGAAGTTGAAGAATGTGCACTGACAGTAGAGCTATTAATAACATGGTTCGAAGTCGCAATTGTCATATCAACCCGAGAAATTTCAGTGTGGTTGCGGCGTCGTAGTGCAATATCGGGCAATATGAAACTTTTGGTGTTTATTAACTTCAAAAAATTCAAAAAAATGATGAAAACTATCTAAAAATTCTAAATAATAAAATTAATATATTACATAACCAAATATATAGTAACTATTCTATTAAACCTTTGTAACTAACAATGAGTATTACAAACTTATATTGTCATGATTTGTTTCATCAAAAATATCTATGTAGTTATCGAATAATAGTGTACTTTTTTCTCAATCAATTATTCAATTACTATGATCCAATATATTGCCCACAATAATTACTATAATTTGATTCTAAAATATATTACAAATCTATTTAATAACGAATATTTTAGAAACTTATATTTTCATAATTTGTTTCATCAAAAATAAATAAAAAATTATTGAGTAATATACTTTTTTTTTTCAATCAGCTATTTAATAACAGTAGTGTTTTTTTTTATTGAATCATATTACATATTGAATAATAGTGTATTATTTTTTTTTTACATTAATATGATTCAAAACATATTAGTCACAGTAGTTACTATAATATAATAATTTGATTTGTAAAAAATATTATAATTATATTTAATAAATAACATTATAAAATTATATTTTCATAATTTATTTCATTAAAAACAATTATGAAATTATTGACTAATGGTTAACATCAATGGCTTGAAAGTCATTATGAAATATTTAATGAAATTATTAAATATTAAAAAAAAAAGTTAAATTAGAAGAAAACTATAAAAGAAGAATAAAAACAATACTGTCAGATTAATGGTAAAAGAAAACTAAAAGTAATTATTTTTTTCTCAAAATTAATTAAAAAAATTAGGAAAGAACGTTCCTAAAACCACTTGAATAAGAAGAAAACTGGAAAAGGGGAAAACGTAAAAGAAAAATAAAAAGAAACTGTACATCGCAAGAAGGCGAAAGGCGACGACTGACAATGAGTGATAGGAACTTCGAGACTTTGAGTCTTTGTGGATTGATGATCCTGTGTGAGGGAGGGACAGCGATGATCGATGACAGCGGTGATCGATGACAGCGGCAACTAACCGGCAACTAACAAGGTCCAAATCTGATAAACTCCAATGACTAACAAAAATTTGTTAGATCTGGATTTCTTGGGTCAAATGCCCTTATCCCCCTTTTTTATAGATCTCACCTCTACATTGTTTGTACCGCTGAAATATCACTGCAATTCTCATCAACTCAAAGTATCGCCGATATCTCGAATTATCTTAGCCATGATAAGCCAATTTACACAGTTTTGGCAATAACCATTGACTGAAGCTGAGATCTCATTGCAGCCCTTCACGATACCAAGCCAAGACACCGAGATATCAGTTATTTCGACTGATACTTTGAACCATGATTAATAAAATTACAATCAAACACAAATTTACTATTCCATGATTAGATGACATGCTTGATCAACTAATGAGGGCCAAAGTGTAGTTGAAAGTTGATTTTAAAAGTGGCTATCATCAGATTAGATTAGAATTTGTTACAAGGCCTTATTACAGAACCCACAACAGAACAAAAACCATGGGAAGATAAAGATGAAGGTGGAGAGAGAAGAAGGTGAAGCGAGCAATATAAAAAGGTGAAGATGAAAATGTTGAAATACGATATAAGCCCTCATTTGAAAAGCCTTGAAGTCGTCCAAAACCATGCTTGTCGTCAGGTCATATTGGAGGGAGACCACATGGATGGCCCAAATGCTCTCACAAGCCGTCTCAATCCCAGCCATTCATTCACAGCCATTCATTCACGGAGGAGACAGAGCCAAATCAATTCAGGTCATTCAATAATTAATGAGAGCAAACAGGAGTTAGGCGAAGGGGTTAGAGAGACAAAATCATACAAAGGAAGCTACATGTATTGCACCTTCCATAAGGGGCACAATGGACATTGCAGCACAATCAAGGTTAGGAGAGTGCTTGGGTTCAACTAGGCCAAGCCCATTTGTAATAATCATCATCCGGTCCAACTTTGCAACAACTCAAGTCTATAAGGCCAGGTTCGTAGTTTCCAAATGAAGGTTAGGAGAGTGCTTGGGCTCAACTAGGCCAAGCCCATTCGCTATTAGTAATACTCATCATCCGGTCCAACTTTGCAACAACTCAAGTCTGTAAGCCCAACAAGGCAAATTAAAATTAACCCAATTACATTGGGCTATTTTCAATGCAAAACCATAGTATAAATGGTAAGCAATAGGGTGTATAGGGTTTCTTCTCATGGAAAGTTTGATATAAAGGCTGCCAAGCTTGAACAGGAGGTCACCACCCTTGAAGCTGGTTCATCAATCAAAGTTTCAGAACCCTTTTGCCTTTCAGTTTCTTTATTCTTTTCTTGATTTTGCACTTCCAAAATAGGCAAGTCCAACTTAACAGGGAAAGGCCTTCATCCAAATTTGCCCCAGTGATGAGTATAAAACAACTTTCAAGACGCGAGAAGGGTTGTATGAGTAGATGGTTTTGCCATTTGGTCTATAAAATGCACCAACCACTTTTATGAGCATTATGAATCACCTGTTGCGACCATCCATTGGGAAATTCATAGTTGTGTATTTTGACGACATTGTTGTGCATAGACCTTCTTTTAATAAGCACTAAAAGCATTTGGGAGTTGTTTTGACAACTTTGAGAAAGGAAAAATTATATTTCAACTTGAAGAAATGCAGCTTTATGACTATGAGCTCTCATCTCAGCGAATTCAAGTGGACCAATCCAAGGTGCAAGCCTTTGTTAGTTGGCCAAGTCCAACAAACATTCATCAGGTGCGTGGATTTTATGGTTTGGCTTCATTTTATAGTCGTTTATCAGGGATTTCAGTTCACTTGCAGCACCGGTTACTGATTGTATGAAGAAAAAATAGTTTTAAGTGGACTATTGAAACTGAAGAAAACTTTCAAATCCTTAAAAAACAAGCTATTAGAAGCCCCTATCTAGTCCTACCAGATTTTGATGACTTATTTGAGATCCATTGTGATGCTTTTAAGGTTGGCATTGGAGCAGTACTCAGTCAAGAAGCGAAACCTGTAGCATTTTACAACAAAAAATTGAGTGGAGCTAGGCTGAATTATTCAACTTATGACGTGGAGTTTTATGCAACTGTATGAACTCTCCACCATTACAAAGAGACTTTGTATTATATTCCGACCATTAAGTTTTGAAGCACATAAATGGGCAGCAAACTTTGAATTGTCGGCATGGAAAACAGACAGCATATCTAGAACAGTTTACCCTCACTTTAAAGCATATATCTGGTGTTCAAAATAAAGTGGATGATGCTTTATGTCAATGGTCTCTTTTGCTATCCACTATGCATGTTAAGGCTGTGGGGTTTGATACTTTCAAGGATTTGTATGCTTCTGATCCTTATTTTCAAAACTCCATGAAGAAGTAGTTGAAGGCAAACGGGTAGATTTTTGTTTGCATGCTAGACTTCTTTTCAAGGGGACCAAGCTATGCATTCCAGATTGTTCTTCGAAAGAGAAAATTCTCCGGCGGACACAAAATGAAGGACACTTTGGTAGAAAGAAAACATATGCTTTAGTTGAATCCAATTACTTTTGGCCAAAACTAAAAAGAGATGTCAATGGGTTGATTGAACGTTGTCATATTTGTCAAGTGTCTAAGGAAGGTTCTACAAATACAGGTTTATATATGCTGCTGCCAACTCCAAGTGCTCCATGGACTAATGTTAGCATGGATTTGATGTTTGGACTTACTAAGCACAGAGGAAAGGATTCTTTTCTAGTTGTTGTTGATAGATTCTCAAATGCTACCATGTAGGAAGACCATGGATGCTTCTTAGATTGCTCGATTGCATTTCAAAGAAATTGTCCGTTTGCATGGTGTTCCAAATTTGATTACTTTGAATCAAAACAAGAAATTCATTAGTCACCTTTAGGGGACTCTTTGGAAGAAATTAGGATCTGATCTCAACCATAGTTTAGCTTACCATCCTCAAACAGATGGGCAAACTGAGGTTGTCAACTGAAGCTTAGGAAATTTGATTCGCCACCATGTTGGAAGCAATCCTAAGCAATGGGATCAAATTCTTTCTCACGCTGAATTTGCTTTTAACAGGTCCAAAAACCGCACAACAATGAGTTCATTTGAGATTGTTTATGGACGTAATCCAAATAATGTTTTGGATCATGTTCCTCGTCCTATCACCACCCGAATTAATACAAAACTCGAAGATTTGTTGAAAAAAATCAAGAAAATTCATGAAAGGTGCAGCAACACACTGAAGAAAGCAATCAAAAATACAAAAGACGTGTTAATCAGAGGCAGAGGCGAGATTTGTGAAGTTGGGGACTACAACAAGGGAATATAACAGGTTGAGTGCAAGAAATATTAAACCATGTAAAGTGCTGGAAAGGATTAATGACAACACATATAAGCTGAACCTTCCCAGCCATATCAAGACTTCCAATGTATTTAACGTCCGCTATTTGGTGTCATATTAGGGGAATTCTTCTAGCGAAGATGATACTAACTCAAGGTCAAGTTTTCTCTCAGCCGAGGGACTGATACAGACCAGGTTGCTTGCATTCTTGGAAGAATTAGATTGCAAGAAGTAGGTGAATAGTCTGTTTTTAAGAGTCTAATTACACAACAGATTTAAGAGTATTTTGGAAGTTTTAAGATAAGTTTTGAAGTTTAAGAATCTGCAACTATTTTGTTTAACAGTCCATACAACAGAATTTTTAAGATACTATTTTTTTTTTCTTTTGGAAGCCAAAATCGAAGGTCAGTCAATATGAATGCTTTAGAGCAGCTGAGAACCTATAAATATTGGCCTTTGTAAGCATTGGAGAGCATCTTTTGAATATTAAAAATTCCTATCATCTATCTCTCCTTTTCTATTATGATTGGATGTGGGAGATTAAGCTAATGTTCTAATTTAATCTGGTTCTCTGATTTTCCTTCTTGATTTTTACTATTTTAATACGCGAGTGCATCACAAATGGTATACCACCCGCAACCCCCAAGAGCAGCAGTGGAAGTAGTTGCTACTAAAGCTAGCAGCTGGTGGTGATCGTCTAATATAACACACAAAGAGCTATCAAGCACGGACACTTCATTTTGGGCACTATAGGCACTATAGCAATGTTCGATTTGTGTCAAACACAAACACAACACAAACAACAAAATATGCATTGAACAAGATACACTTCATAGCACACATGGTTCTACTCATACCAAAAATGAATGGTGTAATGAGTCAAAGGCATCATCATCAATTACAACTAAGCAAAAGTGACAAAAAGAGCTCTTGTAGATTAGATCAAAAGTGTTCTCATTGAGGACTGAGGTGTATGTCCTTTTTATAGAAAACATGGCCCCATTTGCGTTAGGCCATGATTGTCTTGTTTTGAAGCTTAATTAGTAAATTAACCGGATGTTAGGCCATGACATGCATGTATCACACCCCATATATCATGCATGGCCACAGCATACACCTCACTGCTCCATGCAAGGCCAACAACCTTGTCAACTTGGCATCCACTTTATACGGGCCTCAATGTCACATTTGCCTCTTAAGACGACACTTCATTATAAATGTCCAATACATATAAGCAACGGAGGGGATATTACACATATTGTTCTACGTTTGTGAAGTACCGACGACGAATACTTAACGTCATAAGCAAACAAGTTTAGTATATAACCATGCATAAAAGGAAGTTTGACACATAAAATACTCAATTTTAGTACATAAAATTAATTCATAAAAGTAAAGGATGAATACGAGGCATGAAAACTACGAAGCACTGTACTCCAAGATAGGTGCCATTTACCTAGACACTATCAACACACCAATTTACAAAATTTTTTAATGATATTTTTTTTTCTGAACACAGTTAAGACACAAATAAGATTTCTCATCTAAAAGCCTAAAATACATCTTACCTTTAGTGTCACCTTTTCTTTTTTCTTTTACCTTTTTTTTATGTAGGAACATTTTGAATTATGGATTAAATGTTAAATTAGTGATATTTTTTTCAATATATATGATGGCTTATGAACGCAACACATAAAGCTAATAAAATATAGAAACTATACTTTCAATTGTATCCTCACAATATTTGTATCAAACTTCTTTCAAATTGTTGTATCCTGTGTCCATACCCATGTTGTTTCTATATCCTATGTCCATGGTCGTGCTTCTTCGCAAGAGAATTAGATGATCCAATACTCAAAACGCATACCCACTGCCAGTAACATTGCTTAGCATGTGTAGTCACACCCATGTGAGTTTTATTACTACTGTAAATTAAATTGTAGGTCATTATGGGTTGCGTCCTCCATGGGCTTCTATTGTTCTGCTTTTTCATGGATTCTTCGATTTGATCTCTTCAATTACTCGTCCCTCTCTCTAAAGGGCTTGCACACTTCACTTTGCTGCCTTAGGCAGCAAAATCCAATCAATGTACAATCAGTTATGGTGGCTGCCTTCATAATAGTTTTTAAAAACTTTAAGCAAAACACACTTTGAACTTCTACTTACCATGTGCTGGTCAACTAAACTCTTCTTGTTTGGCTCCATGTTCACGAAATTCCAATGCTAGCAACAAAAAGCTACTTCTTTGATCTAAATTCCTGTCATAATTTGTTTATCTCTACTTCTGAGGACAGAAGGGAAAGCGAAATCAATCATGGTTTTCGGATTGCAATAATGCGAAATCAATCATGCAGCAGAATTGTCTCATGGATGCCGAAGTTGTCAATCGACATCTCCTCAGTTGACAGTGCCTAGTACAATTAAAATCGACCCCGAACCACCAGGGCTCTCCCATTTGAAAGCCACATCTTCCAACTCCACCCAGAAATCAAATCTGACACAATTGCAGTTAGGACCATAAACTCCAGTGAACACACATCAAAAATTATTCGACTCATTTTTTATTTGACAATAAATCAAGTATCATCCCACCTCCTGATCTAACAGAGATATACTTCTGCTGTCACAGACGAATAGAAACCCCCCAACCCTGCCTACAACCAGTAGGTTTACTAATTTACCCCGTTTGTTACCCATAAAACCCCACACCAAGAAATCATCCATTTCCTCCATTTTAATTTCCTATAAGCATACAAGATCTTGTTTCCACCTTCTCAAGGTTGTTTTAATCACTGTACTTTTTCCATCTCCATTCAACCCCCTCACATTCCAATTATAAGTTTCAAATTCATTGATCAAAGGTTAAAAGTATTGTCCACTTCTTTCCTACCTCCTGGGCTCCCCAGTCCTTTATCATAACTAATAGAACTCTCCAACCTTTTCAGTTCCCTCTTGCCAGCCTCTGTCCACTTAAGGCTAGCCAACTTGGCCTCTACCTTTTCCCCACCTACCCCACCCCCCCCCCCCCAAAAAATAAAAATAAAAAATCTCCTCCTCAAGACCTACACAAATGTGCCCAATGTTCTCCTAAATGCTTCTACCCTCCTAAAGACCCAAATTGATGCCTTGACTCGATCCTTGCACAATTCCCAATCAACAGAGGATGTTCTTACTACTAACCACCTCTGGATAAACCAAGGCTAGCGGACTTCCAACGATTCTCTCTGCTCCAATTAATTCTTCTCTCCTAGGAACCCCTTCCCTGTCTTCCTAAGGATCTCACAACCTGCATCCTCTCCTCACAAAGAGTCAAACCTATAGGACACTATATGACATGTAGAATTTTCTGAATAACACAAAACCTCTTCCATACCACCTCCTACCTCCCTGCCCTCGAGGGAACTATCCCCAACCTCAACTAGCACAAGTATAAACTGACTTAGTATAACTAGGCCCTAAATGTAAGCCTACTAGGCTCATACCTGGACTCGGGTTAGGCCTAGAAGCTGCCCCAGCATCCTTTGACTCCTAGCTTCCTTACAATCCAATACAAATCAAGGCCTGGATCGTCCCTGTGGTGCTCGTGGGTTGGTCTTGAAAGTGGCCCAGACCCATTAGATAGTCCAATAGCGTTGCATATGCCCCGTCACTTTTGCATCTACTAGTCCTCCCCTAGGCCAAGTTGTGGCCCAACCCATTAGATACAAATCTGGAAGAGTCTAGAATCACCCTCCCCACACACCACCAACTCTCCTCTCTCCGGCCTCCTCCCTTCCCTACAACAACTCATGAACCCCCTTCCCCAACCCATATATGTAGACCAAAACAAAATTCACTCCGTTACCTCTCATCTTGCTTCTGGCCAACCAGAACTGATCCCTCCCCGTCTGTTCATCAACACCCGAAAACCACCACAAGCCATCTCTCTGAAAATTTTGTTGTCCCAAAGGTGCACTAGAAGCCCAGGGACTTCAACTCATATCTCCTCTAGTTCCCATCCACGTCTGATATGGCAACTCCATCTATCTAGCAACAACATTAGCCCTCCGAAGATCCTTCGTTGACTCAGTACTTGTCCCAATGCCTGAGAAGATGGGAACACAAAAAGGAACCAACATCCTCCCAGGAGCTTTACCTACAACCCAGTGTATCTCCATATTTGACTCGCCCATTTCTTCACCAACTCTATCTCCACTTAGATGCGCCCCAAATCACCAAAATCATCAACTAAGCATCTCTTCACGAACTCGATGTTTTCTTCACTCTATTCATTGTTCACCAAAATTACGCATTCCCCCTAACCTTGGTTATCATTGATACAACAATTTTATGGGCCAAAACCAAACATCAACCGCTTCTCGGTTGGTCTTCTTCTTCAATTCTACATCCACAGTGGAGCCAAAATCTTCTAAGGGCTTTGCATGAGCAACTCATCCCTGATTAGCACTGATTTCCGGTTGCTTGATCGATTCAATCCAAAGGAAGTTTATACCCTCAGCTTCACTACCCACTAATCTCTGGTCTGCCACTGTGAACAAATGCCACTCTCCTTCCCCATATTAATCTCCTAAACTGGCACGCACGTCCATTTCATCATGAATCTTCTTGAAGCACTGTTTGAGCCCAGTGAACCTCTGGAACTAGCAGAAGAGTTGATCTCTGAAACCCTTGCCTTGTTCCAATATGTGCTCCCCGTTGAAGCGACTATCATCTGGAACAACGTTGACTATGGTCGAATCCCATTAGAACACACTCCTTTGCGCCATAGTCGTCTCCTTCAGACGATTGAAACTCGAGCAGCATTGTATGTTGATATGAATTGGGTGGAAAGTTCGAAACCCTAATTTTGGATGTACCTAGGTGCCAGCTCTCCTCTCAAGAGAATCTCACATTACTCATATTTCCTTTTGAGCAGGTCTAAATTTTCTTTATATAGCTTTCACAATTCCAATGCTCCTTGTCACTATAAACATCTGAAAAATTAGGCTCCAACTTTTTGGAATTTCTCACAGGTGAACTCTTCTTCTCATGTAGAGAATTTGCAGCAACAGCCTGTGTCATCAAGCACTTCCTGAATTACTTCACATTGCTCACATCCAAATTGGCCTCTCGAGGTATCGTTACTTGTTCGGGGG
>JAVXUM010000013.1:13877876-13890943 GCA_035590655.1 Pouteria glomerata | reverse complement strand
GCCTAACCAATATAAAAGAGAATTATTAAAATTTTTTAATTAATTGTATTTTTTATATCTTATTATTAGTATTTTTTTATTTTCACAAATGTCATCACAAATAAATATAATTTAAAGGGGATAATTGTATTAACTATATATTTTTTTTTTATCTTCTCTTCATTTTCCTCTATTCTATCATACAAGAAAAATACATACATAAATAATCATTCACTTCCATTTCGATTCTCATCTCTACCAAACAAGCAAAATTAATTAACCTTACCTTCTCCTTCTGTCTCTCTCATTTCTTTTAATTCCATTTTCGTTCCATTTTCCCAAACAAAAGCTAATCGTTCAAAAATTTAATAATCAATCACGTAACCTATTTAAATTTTGTTTAGGTATAACTAACGTAACTAAAATGAGTGAAATTTTACAAACTAATATTCAGTGCTTTTAACTTCATACCACACATACGTTAAGGCCTAGTTTGGTATAAAATAATTGACTTGGCGTTCTCACACTTTCATTTATCTAATTTACTCAAATAAATAGTATCATAAATAAATATAAATTAGCATTTCAAAAAAAAATATTATAGATAGGAATGTTGGTGAGCTCACGTATGGGCTAGGCCGAACAGGCCCAATAGCCCTTTTTGTGAAGCTTCGGCTTAGTAAATATCAAGAAGAAAATCCCATTATGAAATGATCCCATTGTGTTATTACGAATATTAGGCACTGTCATTGGGCTAACCCTAACCCTAAGAGAACATTTAAGAAGGTCCAACTACCAAAATAATAGTCAATGTGACATTTAGAAGAGAGTACTAATTGAGTTCAAATAATGGCTCCGCCAATCCAAAAACTAACTAAAAATTAGTTTTGTTGACCAAGTGTCAAGAAAATGGTCAATCAATGATCTGACACATACACCAGCAAGACCCAGGGCTATTAATGGCTTGGTGGCTACAAAGATCACTCCACATGCTATTACCTTGTCCTCTTATGGAGGTAGGATTAGCATGGAGGCCTAAAATGACAGTTGGAGTAAAATTTGTCTCTAGGTGGCCCTCAGACATGTATTAGATGGTCCCTAAGAGAGTACAAGAAACCTAGAGAAGGCCATTGATGAGAGATTGGATTCTACTTTCTCTCTGGGAGAGACATTACCTTCTTATTAACCTAAGAGGCAAACTAAGTTCGGGAAAACCTAGAGTCCCTAGACGAGCTCACCACCAACATCGTTGTTGCTTTACCCTCTTCCTCATCTCACTATTCATAGCTTTGAGGCCTATTCAACTGTGTGTTTGCAACGCCAAACTTCTCTAGCGAACCAACAAAGCTCGATCAATGCAATATCAGAAAGTTTATATCCCAATCTCCACAAATACCAAATAAGGTGATGAAATGAAAATTGTAACAATAATTATTTTATTTATTCTCTTACATCAAACTAAGTACAAGTGTTGTTTGAATCTTGTATTAAAATTAAGCGATTAAAAGGTTAATGTACTAATTTATTGAAGCAATATGCCACTAAACCATAAATTTTAAAAGAGAAAAAGTTTGCAAAAAGTAAAGGATAAATGATTCAAACAAAAATGTTGTTGAAAAATACTTTAATAGGGTGAAAGGATTAATCTAGTAGGACTTTGATGGTCATCAATATTTGACACGTACGATCTCAACAAAATACTACTCACAATATGAATTATTAAGAGAAAATTCGAATATGACTTGACATGGGTATATGAATCTGAAATTAACACAATTTAATACGAATACGAATTTAACCTAATTACGAAAAAAATTAATTATTTAATATATTTATTAATTTTAAAATATTTAAACTTTAATACAAATAGATGTAATTATAACAAAATACATGAACTTAAATTATTATCTCTCGTTAAGTCCTAATTCCCTCTCTTCTTAAATTATGATATATATCATGTATTTCTTTGTATTAAAGAAAAATAAATAAAAAGAACCATATTTATAAAGCGAATTACATGGATTAGGTTCCCCAAAAGATGGGAAAGAATTGTTGAACTAAAAATAGTGAGAGAAATGGAAAGCTGCAATGGAAATGAGGTACTCTCTCACCTTCAACAAAATTGATTGGGCGTTTGGTAACGGCTCAAACATATCTCCAGCAACATGCTCTACACCTAACAATAACAATAGTATACAATAATGTCTAAATCAAAAACAAAAGCGGTGCTAACATCTACCAAAA
This sequence comes from Pouteria glomerata, assembly GCA_035590655.1. NCBI lineage: Eukaryota > Viridiplantae > Streptophyta > Magnoliopsida > Ericales > Sapotaceae > Pouteria > Pouteria glomerata. Next base: position 13,888,720 of record JAVXUM010000013.1, on the reverse strand, counting down.
TATGCCCATATTTCTAATAATTAAAAAATTAAAATATATATGCGTGGTCGATTCACTGCAAACAGAAAACATTAATTTAGGATATATATGATTCAAAATGATAAACTATCCTCAATTTATCAATTAAATTCATTTTACTTTATGAACTTCAGACCCATAAATGGAGACACGTACGAGATTAAAGTAGAAATTTACTGTAGGGGATTGTGGTGCTCAGTGTTCACTTAAGCCGTTGAATCAAATGTGGACTACTCCAGTATCATATCAACTCCATACTTGATCTTATTGACTTAGGTGAACGTCACGTACTCTATAATGAATTTCTATTACTGGTTAATTTCACTATTTTATATTAACAAGGCCTATAGCAAATTCAATAACAGGGCCTTTTATAAAAATAACATTAATTTTTTATCTAATATAACATATTTTAAAAAAAAATTATTTAAATATAATTCTTCTAGTATTGTGAGATACACAATTACTTATTAAATTTTTATATTCAAGATTTATTAAAATTTTATATTTTTATTAATAACATAACTAATTCATTTAATCTTTTTTGTTGAGATAGTGTAAATTTATAGAGAACCTCCTTTTTTAGTTTCAATTAATCTTTTTATCTTTTTTTTCAATTTTTCATATCCAAATTCATATTTTGGATTAGACATATTAAATAATTGCAATATTATTAAAAAATTATGATAAATAAAAACCAAAACATAGTAGCTTAAAAAAGACAAAATATATAAAAGTTCGAAAAAACTAGGAGAAATTTTATATAAAACTACACTTGTGATAGTGTAGTAAAAAAAGTTTTTCTATTTTGAAAATACATTGGAGGACTTATTCTTTATTAGGATTTATCCGTGCCAAAGGCACGTAAATGAATCTCAACAGTTAGTAAAATAAAATAAAATAAAATAAAATTTTGACTATTGATCTAATACTTATATGTTAAATTAACTGAATTGATTTGTTATATAAATGTTTAACTGACGCGGAAAGAAAGAATGATTTTTTTTTTTAGATTTAATGACATGTTTGTAGAATCATTTATTTATGCAAGATTATTTAATTATGTTTTTTTTTTATTTTTATTGGAGCAAATAAAATTATTCTTCCTCTTTAACTAAGGCCTTATGATTAAAAAAATATGAAAACATCCTCTTTTCAAACGAATCATTAATTTGAATATATGTACAAACACTATTTAAAAATTAATTTCAAATTAATTGAACAACAAATACAAAACTATTTTGAAACAAGTTAATGATACATAGAAATATCTTATCATTTGGTAAAAATAAAAAGAACGAGATTCCATCTCAATTAGTTATTTTAATAACTAATATTAGAGGCTTCTACAAATTAATTATTATTTTTATAAATTATGATAAGTATTTAAATTATTTAAAATTAAAATAACTATTAAAATTATTATTTAAAAGCTAAAATTAAATCACTTCCCTAAATACTCTCTCTGTGTATATATATATATGTATCATATATATTGAGAAAGAGAGAGAGAGAGAGTAAAATTTTATGACTGACCAGGATAATTGGGAGCATCAGCAATTACATGAGGCAAATCAAAGTTAATGCGACGAATGTGAGGGTGAACAGAAACAATCTTCTGAATGATGGTTCCAACTCCACCCCCAACATCCATCAACTCATTAAACCCACCATAAAGCTCCAACACCTTGTCGACCACGAGCATCGAGTGAGCCATCATCGCTTCGTTGAAACTTCGACTAAAGCCAAGCTTCCTCGAGCATCCTCAAACCAACTCACTCCGTGATAAGTGTCATAGAGCGGCAAGGACCCAGGTTTGAGCACAGAGTCCTTGAGAATCCCAAGACACTCCGCTACCTCTCTTTGAGCCGAGAACAGCACCATCGAACTCGAAGAAACTCCATCTCCTTCCTCGCCAGGCTGCGAAACTCTTCTTTCAATCCGTACGTCGTTTCTTGTCGATCGAAGCGCATCGATAAGATGGAGTTTGCACCGAGCATTCTTAGGATTCGATCCAACGTTGCTGCGGCGTTTGGATTAGCGTTTGGGATCTTCGAGACGATTTCTGAGGAATAGAGGTGAGATTGTGGCCCGGAACTGGCGATTATGTCGAAGACGTTGAGCTCAATTGCGGCTTTTACTGCCATTTGAATGTATATCAACCTTCCCAAGTCCCAACCAGACTTGAGAAAGAACCCTTCTTGACCTTCCATGGGTTTGGACCCCCCTTTTTTTTTTTTTAATTTCTGGTGGTGTTACCGCATAGCTTGGCTTTGTACATGCAGGGTTTTATATAGCAGCTCATCTGTGCAAAGTTTGGGGAGCTGAACCAATTAATCGTACTAAAATTATTTATGTTAAAATAATAAATATCATTCAAACCAGAATCCCCAGTAATTTTTCTCCTTATCTGACCTAATAAATTTTTTTTCTTTTATTTTTTTTTTAACTACTCAGATCACACTTTAATACATAAAATAAAAAAATAAAATAAAAAAAAAAATTGATAAGGTGCATCCAACCGAACTGTATGGAAACCCGACTTGATCAGGTGATCGGTATCAGATAGTCGGTTGCACCGACCGATCTATCAAGTACAGATAAAGTTACTTACGTCATAATCACACGTATAAATACCCTCTGACAAATTCCGTAATATTTGCCTATAAGGGTGCTGACTGTCCACTAACGGTTTTGATAAATAATCAATGAATATCTGATGTACAAATACACGTGGCACAGTCTGATTGGATAAAAAACTTGATTCAGTATGATTCTCATGCATAGTATTCACGCAAGTCCGACTTATCTCTATAAATACTGTTACCTCCTTTGCCTAGGTATACGATACTTTCTACTCTGCCGTTACTCTGCCAAATTATATTATCAAACTCCCTTATTAACCTAAGTATCAAAAATTCTTTGACAAGTACCATGCCGATGTTTAGATAACTATCCAAACTTGACTTGGATCATTTGAAATACTTACGGTTCATTGTTTTATCAAAACCTATATCTATTTTTATCTATCTCTAGAGTTATTATAATAAAATAATATTAGAAATAGTTGGTAAAATCTAAAATTTGGTGAAACCCTTAATAAAAGGATTAATTGTAAAACTTTTTGACTTTGTTGAATTTTATTTGTTTTTCTATTAATGCCTTTCTAGCTACCTAATGTCTCATAAAATGTCGTCAGTAACCTACTTTCCTATTTTTTAACCACCAATTGAAGTTGTATTTTTTATTTTTATATCCTCAATTTGCACCACTGCAAATTATTTTAATAAGTCATTAGATATAGGTAAATGGTGAAATCGTTCATTTTGGTGAAACATTCATGTTTTATATTTTTTTTTTCTAATTTTGTCATTAATGGCCTTTGACTTTAAAGGTTGTGAGTAAATTTTTAAAAATTCATTTCTTATTATTAAATAAATTTAATTTCCTATTTCGTAAATTTCATTTTTTTGAACTTTCCTATTTTGCCCTAGACTAGCTACCCATACGTAGAGTAATGCAAAATTTCTCTCATATACCCCCATAATAAAATTTGATTTTAAATACTATTTATTTTCCTTAATTATTTTATATGCTAATTACAACAATTTTCTCTATCCTTAATAATTAAAGGTGACAATCACATTGTGTCAGTGTTCAATTGGTTATGTATTTGATTATTTGGATCATTTAAAACGCGAGATGATTAATTAGTAGAGCTTGTTTGGAAAGTGGCCGAGTCAGCCAGTTACCGTGTCAAAAACATGGTCGTAGTATTCAGTGAGATATTCAGCAAACTCTGCTAATAAAATTTGACAAAAATTACACTGGTGCATTTTTTCCTTCCAGCGAGATCTCCCTGGAGCGAGATTGTAAACAACGAAGGCGGAGAGAGAGAGAGAGAGAGAGAGAGAGAGAGAGCCAAAACGTTTAGATGGAGTTTGGTGCTAGATTAGTGGCCCTTGAAATAATTAAATTCTTAGTATTGAAATTATAATTGCACTTTTGCCGGTTGAGTTCTTGAATTTCAAATTAATTTATTAATTGTAACTTTCAGTTCTTTTATTATTTGTTTTTGTTAAAACCAACCTTTAATATGCTGATACATTATTCCTTGTATATATGTTGTGATAATTGGCATGATATACATATAAAATGAAGATCAATTTTACAGGTAACCAAAAATGAATATGAGTTGAATATCAATAAGGAATAAAATGAGTATAGGGTATCAAGAAGAAATGAAGTCATTTCTTAAATTTGCAATGGCAAATGTTGGACTGAATAATAAGATTCGTTGTCCATGTATAGATTGTTTGAATTTTGAATGGCATCATAGTAAACTTATGGAATATCATTTGATTAGGAAAGGAATATCACCTTTTTATAAGACTTGGATCCACCATGGAGAATCTATTCCTGTGAATCAGACCCATGTAAGAAATGATAATGATAATGTTAGAGATGAAACGATAGCAAACGAAAATGACGATCAAGATGAACTGTCTGATTTATTGGATGACCATTACATGGGTACTATTGCAAATAATGATAAGGGTGACTTGCTTGATAGATTTGAGAGGGATGATGTGCACAATTTTGATAAATTGTTTGATGATGCTCAACGTAAGTTGGATCTAGGGTGCAAAGAATTTACAGTCTTGTCATTTGTCATTAAAATGTTACATATAAAGGTGTTACACATATGGAGTAATAAATTATTAGACATGATATTGGGGGTATTGAAAGACCTCTTGCCAGAATGCAACGAGAATGTTTCATGGACCCTTTACGAAGCGAAGAAATTATTATAAGATTTAGGATTGAGAAGGAACGTAAGATGGCTCACTGGTTTGTCCATTATAACAATTATGAGTTAGAGCCATATCTAGAGTATGTTCAAACTTAATTTTTGATGCACAATATTTTTCATTATGGTTCTTATAATAAAATTTGATTATAATGTGATAATTTTGTTAAATAGGGAATTCAAGAATCTACCAGAAAATGAAGGTGAACATGACCTCACAAAAAGACAATGTGAACAATTTTGCCGAATGCTTCAAAGAACATGTATGATATAAAAATCCATCCAACACAATTTTCATTATTCAATGATAGCTATTCTTTTGTTAACATACGGTGTGCTTGTTATTTTTTTAGATGAATCGATTGCGATCTCAAGAGTCACTAGAAACAATTGACGAATTATGGTCATTAGCCAATGGGCCTGATGCAACAATAAATATATATCTATAGGTTGTATTTGTAATGGTGTTCAGTTTCATACCAAAGATCGTGACAGCCATCATAAAAGTCAAAATAGTGGGTTGGTTGTGGAAGGGAACCATGAGGGGCATATAATTGACTTTTATGATAACTTATGAAAAATTGGGAAATGGAATACATGTTTCAGCATTGAGTGATTTTGTTCCAATGTGAATTGTTGAACTCTAGTAGCAATAGAACAATTCGCACAGTGTACATGTTACTACTGTTGATGTGAGAAGTCGGTGGTATCAAAATGATCCCTCATGTTTTACCAAGTCAAGTGCAACAAATATTCTATGTTAATGATACTAAATTAGGTGAAAATTGAAAAATTATAGAATGAATAAATCGACGGGGAATATGGGTGGCACCAGATTTGGATGTTGTAGATACTAATGATGCCGAATTATCTGATCCTAATTTTACGTTCCAACAAGATGAAAGTACTAAGCTTATCCCAATTATCATTAAAGATCCCATTACTAGTTCATTAGATCAAGATGATATTGCTGCTAAAATTGTTCCAAGTGATAGTTTTACAATCAAGTAGAGGAACAAATGTTAAAGGTGTTAAAAATAATGTTTTCATTAATGATGACGAGGATGAATTAATTGGGCATTCTAACGATTACAAAGAAAATGACTTATATAGTCATTCAGATTGTGATACAGATTTTGACGTAGATCTTGATTGAAAAAAGTAATAAACTTTTTTCATTTTTTTTGACATGCATGTGTGTATTTTTTTTTTTACTTTATATTATTATATATCGACATTTATATTTACTTAATTTCTTATATATGTTTCATAGCTTGTAATATAGTACCGGGTAGAAGGGGTAATAGTGTTTGCATCAACGTCAAGTAGTGTACAAGGATCGACACAACTTATTTCGACATCTAATCCACATGCAGGTGCTAGTAATGTTGTTAGGTATTTAAATTAGAAAAATAACATGTTCAAAATTTCATTATACTTAAATATTGTCTGTTATTATACTATTTTGGTTTATAACAGATTCATCCATAAGAGTTGTACGAGATGTTACAAAAGGTAAAAATATAGCTCGTCTAATATCTCACAATGGGGGCAAAAACTCCCCATTATAGTCTGTGAGGTTAGTCAAGCTCTTGTAAGGGATAATGCCACTAAAACGGCTAATGAGATAGAAGTCCAGATTAGGCTAAAAGCTCCAATACAAGGAGTAAATTGTTGGATAGACATTGACCTTGTCATTAGAGAGACTATCATATAAGGCGTTCGGGTAAGCATACTTTATATTAGCTTTATGAAAGTTACACATTATAATGACTAATTATAAAAGTTTCATTAATTATGTTTGTAGGATAAGTTTAATATTAAGGACTATGATAAGAGTGCATTGGTCAAAGAGGTTATCACTACGAAATGTACAGAATTATATAAAAGATGGCGGCATAATATAAAGAGGTGTTATCTGCAACCATTGAAGGATGATGTTGACCTATCTGATAAACCGTATCAAAACATGACACAACCGAACTGGAGATATATAATTTACCATGTATGGATAGATGAGAAACATAAGGTAACCTTTTCTGCCACTAACGTTTACATCAAATAATGTTTTATTATTACTAATAAATTTCTTCTATAAAAACGATCTGAACAAAATAAAATAAATCGGTTTAAGTTGCCCTACAATCACACTATGGGGTTGAGATTATTTCTAGTAGCAATGTCTATTGAGGTGATATTTTAGGCATTTGAATATTTTTATGTGCTACACAATTCTTGTAGTTATTTTGGCTAAACAAATTTTATCTAATAAGGTGAGCAAAAACAATGGTCAGAAACCTCACATTGTGTGGATTTTTACCAGAAATCTCATTAGAGCAAAAAAAAAAAAGACTGGATAAACCCAATTTGTGATGAATTATATGTAAGTACATTAACATATGTTTATTTTTTTTTCATTTCGCATGTCGTGTACACCCACCATGGAACATACATGCTGATCACAAATCACTTTGTTTTAGTTTTTTTCTTCTTGTATCTATTTATTTGTAAAATGTCATTGTTCTTAATGTTGACAAAATATAAATGATTATCTTCCTTTTTATAAATGATAAGATGAGTTCAAAAGGCTTCGTGAAGAGACTTCACAACCTGAAGGACCATCGATGACACAAGAACAAATGTCACAAAAGGTATTAGGGAAAAATTAGGTTACTTGAGGGGATTTGGAGTTGGCCCAAAATTTTCATCATTTAGTAAACCCATAATTGTGTCGCATGCAAATGATAAAGAGGTGCAAGTGCTTAAAGAAGTAATTAATACTCTAAAAGAATTGACTGAAACTCAACAAGAGATAATTGAGAGCTAGCAACAAAAGATTGAAAGCCAGTTACAGAGGCTTGATTCCCAAGAGAAGAAGCTTGAAGACTTTGAGAGTAAAGTTATGAGGCAACAAATACAAGTCATGAAGATGTTGTATAGAGGGGGCTCTTCCGATTGTGATCTAAGTAAGTATATCAATACGAGTACCTCACTAAAGCTTAAACAATATTGTACGAATATAAATACCTTAGTAGGACTATCAATTAGTTAATTAATAGAAAATTATTAATTTTTCATATTTTAGTCTTTGACATTGCACTGAAACTTATACCTTTTTATATCCATGTTTACAATTTTTCTTTTCTTTTTTCTTTTACAAGTTGGTGAATGATATAGAGACAAAACATACTTGTTGGACAAATTTGCTGGAGACTTTTGAATTTTATTTGAACATTCATGTTTTTTTCTTAAACGTTTATTTGCCGCACAACTTACAAATTATCTTATTATAAGACATTAAAATTTTTTCTTAAACGTTTATTTGCTGCGCAGCTTACAAATTATCTTATTATAAGACATTAAAAGTTTTTATAAATTTGTCGTAATTTATTATTTTGTATAATTTATTTAACAATAAGATATAGTGATGAATGCTTAGTTATGCTTAATGTTATCGATTCATGTATTGATAGACTTTATCAAAATTATGACTTGCGATCATTCTTATTTCAACGAAGGTGCTCTTTGATCACAAAGGTTAGCTCTATATAGATTTTTGGTCTCTACCTTGATTTTTTATTGAAACATTGGTTAACCTTTGCTAATGTTCTTATTTCATAGTTAAAGTGTGCCAAAATTTGTTTGTTTCCCTTGTGTTTTTAGATAATGTTGAAGAAGATTTCCTTATTTTTGGAAATCTCTTTAAGTTTTGCCAAATTTATGCTAGTGGCACAACAGGCAAATTGAGCTCTAATGATATTGTGGTTTAAACTTAGTGGCATCTAGTTAACTGTGGTTTCAATTTGGCTAGCAGATGCTGCATGTAGATTAAACCATCAGCTTTATGACATTACCATTAATTGGGTGGTATATTACATCATACCAAGAAGTATAGGAGGCATCTGGATTTTGTTACATCAATGACTTGGTTTTGGGTGTTTTGGAGCTTCAAAATATCATGCCAATGTTTTGTATATTGATATGGATGTGCATCATGGAGATAGCTAATGCAATTCAACCACAGAGATTGCAATCAAGAGTAGTAACACTGCTGAAAATAAAGTAAAATTTGATACTATATTGTTTATAAACTAACAGGTAAAAGTTCAAAGCTTTGCAATTTGGGAGCCATTGGTTAAAACATTCATTTGGATTTGAATCATAGACTTGGCTCATATAATAATATAAATATACAGAGAGAGAAAGAGAGGGAGATTATACTTTTTGAGTAGATTACTAGTATTAATAATTAATACAAGTATATCTGTAACATCTATATAGATATATATGTATATCTTTTCTTTGTAATTCATAATTAAACTATTAATTGCTAGATAAGTTTATTGTAATGATATATTGGAGAAAGACTAGTATTATAAAGGGTATGCTATTTAAATGCATGTGTAAGTGGCTGGAAACTCTCGTGTCTAGTATGAGTATAATTTTTAATGTATTATATTTTTATGACAGTGGGTGCATATTATTTTTATGAGAAATATTGAATTTTTGTGATTAATGAGGTGGGATAGCTCAGTGCCATGTGGTGTTGGTTTTTGGTGAAGAATCTTTTAAGTAGGAAAAATGATTGACCAACGGCTTCCTTTGCAATTTATTTCTTTGATTGAATATCTAGCATTAAAGGCAATGGAATATATATATTTTAAACATTATTAGCACTTCAAATTTAACCTTTCATATGTTTCCTGTGGTTGTGTGCATTGATGGAGTTTGTTGAAGGTTTTTGCTTTGTGCGATACCTTGCTGAGATTACTACAATTTGACGCATTGTTATGGTTGTTTCATTGTTTCAGATTCTTGTCTCTGCCTGCCCATTTGTTGCTACATGGGCTGGTTGTATCTTCTTTCTCTGTTGCTATGGTTATGGGTATAACTTTTTTCATCTTCTACAGACATCGCCACTATTGTTTTTCTATTCGAATGGTGTGAATTCAATTTTTCTTATTTATCATTTTCTTATTGATTGATAGAAATGTTAATCTTTTAAGGGAATATGCACCTCCACTTTCGTTTGTGACCTTCTACAAGATTTTTATGCTCTCATTTTTTGGGTGTGTACGATTTTGAGTAATCCTTTGACAAATAAAGTTTTGTGGCGCTTGATTAGAATAAGCAATGCGACTTGGAAATTATTTGATTTTAAGATTACTATGAGCTTGAACAGGTGCTGCACTCATGTATATGTTTGCCAGTTTGACAGCTGCAATAACAAATTGCCTTCCAGTCATCACTTTTTTCCTAACAGTTTTACTCGGGTATATATTTTTATTTTTTAACCATAAATCATTTTTTTTATGGTTTTCATTTTCATTTTGTTTTTCCTTCAAAATTTACATGACGTCTTCAGTTTGTCCTTATGACTGAGAACTTTAGTTTTAACTACAATTACATCTTAATATTGGCTTTGTTTACAATGATGACACTTCTAAATTTTTATAAAATACTTCTCCTCTCATTGTCTTTCAAACCTGTGAACACAATGTCTTAGCTATTTATAAATCTATATGTTGTATTTATATGCGTATACTAATTTCTATGGCAATATTACAGCATATTATAAAATTTTGTCAAAGTAAAGCTATTACAATTTTGCTATGTTATAATGATGAGACATTTGTTATTTTAAATAAGTGTGTTTAGTTTGGAAAACTATTTTCTATGCTAGTTTTTTCTCACTAAAAATTTGTTTTATTTTTAATTTTTGTTATAGAGAATAATAAATTATTATTAATGCTGTACAAGCATATATGATACATCACTAGGACTATATATGAATTAGTGAATTTGAAAACTTAATAAATTTTTACATTTTAATTTAAGTATAATTTTAGTTTTGCACTTTTAATTGAAGCTTTTAAATTTATATATATTGATATGTTATTTATATTTTTCTTTTGCAAGTTGGAGAACAACAGAGAACATTTTGGTTAAGGATATTTGTTAGACATTATATATTTTAGATGTTAATTTGTATTGTAATTTTGACTTAGAAGATTTT
>JAVXUM010000013.1:13848101-13858567 GCA_035590655.1 Pouteria glomerata | reverse complement strand
GATATATATATATATATATAAAGGTTTATTTGTATTCGAATTTACTAGAAAAATTTTAGATACAGGCATACAATTTTTATATTCGTATTCATATATGTCATAATAATAATAATAATAATAATAATAATAATAGTTTCTTGTCAAACCCATGCTAGATTGCTTAAACTTTATCAAACACGTCATAAATTGGAAATAACCAGCCAATACTTAAGTGGAATAAATTGAAATGATTTAAAAGTATAAGAAATAAATATTTTATTTTAGAAAATAATGGGTCTAGCGGATCGTTCAGATCCAGATCTATTAGTTTTTGAACCTAATAAATTTAGATCCATTGGGTCACATATTTAATTGGACGGATCTGATCTAATATTATTAGATCTGGACTGGATTGGATCTAGACGAAAACCAACCCATTGACAGGCCTAGTTTGGGATTGGTGATTGCTGTCTAACTTGCTGGCATACCACATTGTCAGCCATGGTAGAATGGGTAAGCTGCAGAATGTGAATGCTTTGGGTTTAGGGGTGTCTCTTTGTGCAAGTTTGAGACTACGTTCCAGTGAATGGAATTAGCCCAATGGCAGCCTCTTATCTACAACAGGTGGGACTTATTGGTGAGGATGCTATGAAGGTCGAAACTCTAGAGGTTGTAAAGATCTGGTTTCCCTTCCATTAAGGATCTCTGCTGAACTCAGGCTGGCTGCTATGGAGCCTGCAAATTTTGCAATGAAGGCGACGGGTGGAGGCCATGCACTGGCTGGTGCGTTGCTGCGCAGGGGAGTAAGTGCTGACATCATTGAAGAGGAGCGGGATTCAGCCCTTTCAAATTTGAATTCTTGCCTGCATGAGGAAGGGGGGGGGGACGTGATGATGTTAGTTAAGGCGGTAATGTGTTGAGCGGGATTTCTCCTGCCTGGTTGATGTGTTTGAGCAGGCTTTTCAAAATTTTAGTTTCCCACTTATGACTTGTTCTCAGCTAGGCCTGTTTTCTACTCTAAATGGGCTTGTGGGGGTTATTATGTTTTGCTATGTACCCGAATGGATATTGGTAACTTGGGTGGGCTTCGTTTTGTCTAGTTTAATGTTAAACTTAATAGAAGGAAGCCTAGTGGATGTCTAGGCTTAGGTGTGTGGGGTCCTAAGTGGAAATTATTAGCGGATTAGGTTAGAGTGTTCCCCTAACTTGGGTTGGTGTAGTGTGTTGCCTATAGGAGTGTGTCCTCCCTGTTGGTAGTAGTCTGAGCACATTGTAACAGCTAAATTTTTTGGTAATAAAAAAAACGCTTAGCTACTGAAAAAAAAATCATATATAAACTATTAATTCTTACTCCCTGTATAAATTTCTGCATCTAAGTTTCTGTGGTATTAATGAATGTATTCTAAGTATTTATGTCATTTTCCCCTCTTAATCCATCTACTTTGCTGCTGCTTATGCATCATCTCTCCCACCGCCTCCTTCACCCCCCCCCCAAAAAAAAAAGTGGTTATATTCTGAAATAATTACATTGCGCTTGCTATTTGTAATGACCCACCCCATTTACTATCTCAGTCCCTCTGTTTTTGACACTTGTAATACTTACTACATTAGCCTCAATAAATTGATTATTTTTGCATAATGATTGATAAAGGTTGTAAGCTTTTGTGTTTCTTTTCTTTTTCATATTACTTAGAACAAACTACAAACTAAGTTTCGTTTCAGCTGTTAAAATAGCAGTTCAGTGGAGGAAAAATCTTAATATGTAGAAGTTACTTAACTAATGTATTAAGGCATCTTAATTCTTTTGGAAGGGACGGCCTAGAATGTGAGGCTTTTTTCAATTAAGGAACACGGATACCGATACAGTGATTTTGAAAAAATGAGGATTGAGACACGGCGGGGATACAACATATAATAAAAAGTAAAATTATATATTTTATGAAAAATATATTTGAACATAGCAATATTTTAAACGCTAATAAAGCAATAAGCAAGCAAAATAGTGCTTGGATATGCAATCTTTCCTTTATAAATTACACATATTACCTTGACATGTGGTATACTTATAGCTGCAAGTTACCTACGAGTTATTGATTGAAAAGGAATTTTTTTTTTTGAAAGTGAATTTTTGATTTTTTTTACATTTAGGACTTGGGTAATTACCAAAATTACAAAATAACCACCGAAAAAAGTTTTAAATATTACATATTGACCAAAGCATATCATTCGCGTGTCCCTTTAGTGTCTGACAGGAAAAAAAACACTGGACGTGCTGATACTTATCGCGGCGTGTCCATATCCAATACAGATACAATACAAGTGCGGCACCTGTTTTGGAGTGTCCGTGCTTCTTAATCTGTCACTGTGATTTTTCGGAAGGGCAGACACATGCGACCTGTCTCCTGTGTGCAAAGATGCTGCTTCCCATTTCCATGTTTCCTTCTTTTTTATTTTATTTATTTATATTTTTAACGCTTGCTTATACTTGAAGTTGTTAGCTTCCACGAAAATGCCTATAATTTGATTCAATCTGCATCTTACCATACAGAATTAAAGTTAGATTTAGGTCTAGTGGTGTAAAGGAAGAGATTCATTGTATGGAATGGAAAGAGCAATTTTATAGTTTCAACTTCAAATTCCCTTTGTCCTTCATTTTGCCCCTTATATTTTGGCTGGGTTTTTCTAGTCTTCTTTTTCTTCTATTGCTCTATGGTCTGTAGGAAGAACTTAGTATCTTATGTTTGCATTATAACCCATTTTTCATTTAATGAATTTTATCGACTTTGTATATTCTGTGTACTAGAAAAGAAGCAACCCTTTTTTGGGTAGGTAGAATCTGTGTTTACCTGTTCAGAACTCTCTCTCTCTCTCTCTCAGAGTATATGCTTTTCTGATTTTTGTTCTTGGGCCCATTTATTGTTTTATAGCCAGTTTCAAGTCGTGAACAACTGAGTAGTTATAGTCTTGAACTTTGTGTCAATAACTGAAATAAAAAAAACTGACTTTGAACATTACAGATTTTTGTTTGATATCAAGATGTCTCCAGCATCAAAATCAAAGTCCAAGGGCAAAAAGGCTGGTAAGGAACTCCAGAAAGTGTCTTCCAAGCCTGCTGGACATGCTAGTGCAGCCAGTGGTATGCCAGTGAGTGGATATAATCCGCTTTTAGGAAAATTCCACACACTTGAGACAGCACCATTGTCTTCTACTTCACCTCTTCATGTAAATGGACGATTCCGTAATATAGATGAGGCAGATGACCATTTTGGGAACTCAAATGGAACTGGGACGGAGTATGATACTGTTTCCAACAATGATAGCTGGTCTGGCGAGTCAGAAGATCATAAAGAGAAAAGTTCTCATGCTACTCTCCGTCATGAGGCAATACCAGGAGCTGACAATGACAAGCGAGAAAAAATCCGTCAAAAAAATGAGAGGAAGCATCAGCGTCAAAAAGAAAGGCGAGCCCAGGAATTGCATGAGCGATGTAGTGGTTTTATTATGTCAAGAAAGCTGGAAGCTCTCGGCCAACAGCTTGTTGCGATGGGATTTTCTTCGGAAAGGGCAACATTGGCTCTTATACTGAATGAAGGTAAAATAGAGGAATCAGTGGCATGGCTTTTTGAAGGGGGTGAAGAAGCAGATAAGCATGAGGATTATAACCTTGACGGGGGTAATCTTAAGATTGATATATCAGAGGAGCTGGCTCATATTGCAGACATGGAGATTAGGTACAAATGCTCCAAGCAGGAGGTTGAAAGAGCTATTGTTGCCTGTGAGGGTGATCTTGAGAAGGCAGCAGAAACCCTGAGAGTACAGAAACATGACCCGCCCTCTACCCCACCAAAGCCAGACGAAACTGGAGATCCACCAAGTGTCAGCAACGGAAGGCTTTCAGTATCTGGTAATCAGAATTCATTGAGGGTTCAACTGAAACCTAATACATATACCAGCATACAGCAAAGGAAGGATGAAAAAGATTTCAATTACACAAAACCAGCAGTTACAGTTGGAGTACATGTTGAACCGGGGAGTAAAAGTGCGCAGTCTCTGAGGAAAGTTCAGCCTAAGTTGGAGTGGGCAAAACCACAACAGATTGGTATGCCCACAGACAAAAGGTGGCCAACTACGGCATCAAATCCTTTGTCTTATTCTGTGGCATCACCTTTGCAAGCAACAACACCACCAGCTAAGACAGAAGCCCGATTTTTGGCACTTGGAAGCGAATTGAAGAATCTTCAGCTGGGATCAGTTAGGGAACCAGTTTTAGTAATGCAGCGACCCCAATCTGCCAGTGCAAAGCAGGGTCCAACCACAAGCATAAATTCATCTCCTCCTGGGACAGCCTCTGGTCAGTATGCAAATAATGCAGAAACAGTAAAGCTTAATGGATTATTACCGCATTTTCCGAACACAAGAAGCCTCACTCCTAACATTGTTAGTTCAAGTCAGTTGTACAATCAACTGCATCATGAACAACATCCTCAATTTGTCTCCAGCTGTGGCCTGGTGGATTCCCCGGGAGCTAGCCGGGGAAATGGTTTGTGGAATAAAATGGGTTCGTCGCAGACACTTGCAGCTGCATCTTCTCTTGGACTTTTTTCTAGCTTGGGCTCAAGTGGCTCATCTGGGTCATCATCTCCTGTTGATTGGAACACTGGTGTTTCAATGTTGCATTTAGATTATACAAACATAGACTGGACTTTGGATCGGGGTTCATCTAACCCAAGGTCAAGTGGGGTTTGGTCTGGCATGACATCTGTTATGCAGCATGACGCTCATATGTATGACTCGTATGCTTCTGGAATGAGTGCTAGGAGACCAGCTTTAGCCAATGGTGGTGGTGGTGGTGGTGGTGGTACCCTTGCGACATTGCAGGATGGTGGTGTGGCTTCTGAAACATCTGGTGGTGTTTCTCGAGAGTGGTCTTCTCCTTTTGAGGAGAAAGACCTCTTTAGTTTGCCCAGGCAGTTTGTTTCCTCTCCTTCCCTGTAGGATGACCGGTGGTGCGAAGTTCAAAAAAAAGAATAAAATGAAGAAAATGAAAAAAGAAAGACCGGAAATTATGCTTGGATTTGATGTCGGTGTTGGTTCTTATTCTTCTTATGATGCTGCTGTGTTGATTGTGATCTCATTAGTGGAAAAAAAAGCATCTAAGGGAGTCCTTTGATTTCTGACCCTCCTTTTTTTTTTTTTTTAATTTGTTTTTTTCAACTTTCCTGGCTTGTTATCCATTACTTTGTTATGGCTGACTCAATGCTTAGGCTGATGAGTTTGCTACTTAAAACCAAAAATGGCAAATGGGATGGGACTAGGGAGGTAGCCTCTAAAGCCTGCCTCCTCGTAAGGGCAAAAAATGGGGTTTTGTGGGTATGCTTGCAAATGAGCTGAGCGAGTGTCGCTATGTTTAGGCTTAGGCTTATATTTATTATTCGTATTGGCCAGCTCTAAAAGTTTTGTTAGGCTTCTCAGATTTATTTCCAAGTTTGAGGTGAAGCTAAGCATATTCGTGAGCATGTTGTTGAATAAATTTAATAAATAAATAATTTTTTCATCCAAGTAAAACAAGTGGGCCTTTCTAACTTAACAAGGATGTTGAAAGTTCCTTGTAACTAATTTAAGTTCTTAGTGAGAATTTATTTTTTGTATAAGGTAGGTAAGCTTTTAATTTTGTTACCAAAAATTAGGATATTACATGAGACCCGGTACAAGTCCTGGGAGGGAGAACACACCCCTGAAAGGGGACACAAGCTAACTCTTTATCCTAATCCGTTCATAAATTTTTCACTTAACAATTCAACCAAGCTCCAAGTCAAGTTTATAATAAACTTTTCTCCTTTTTTGAGGGCTAATTTGAAATTTTCACCGGTTTATTATAACTTTTAAATAATTGTGTGACTGATAGATAAATTAGAGAGATATACGCTATTCTTAATACACGTCTCGTTTGAGCCAGATGTTGAATTTATAATAAATTTTACCCATAACTATATTAGTTAAACTAGTAGGCCCAACATAAAAACACACCTGGGGGGCCCATGTCACTTTGAAGTTAGCCCCGATAATAAAATAAAACGCAAAGCTCCTTTCGGCTACTTCAATTTAATATATCCAAACGGCTGCTAAAACATATGGATCAAACCAACTAAACAGCCCATGGATTTAAAGCTAATCCAAGACCTTCATGATTCATCCAAAACAAATAAATATATACATATACGTATATATATAAATTTTATTCTTCTCTTACTCTTTTTACTCATTTAAAAATTAATTTTTAATAACTGTTAAAAAAGAATAATTGAATTTATTTTAAACTTTAATAAACAATAATTCATTATTAGAATGACTTCTTTTGATAATATATTTTTTATATTAATCAAATTTAATTATTATTAAAAGCATATAATGATTTACTATTAAAATTAGGATTAATTATTACCGAAAAAGCTTTATTATATAGATAAGTAATAATTTTTATTTATAGTAATTTATTTTAATTTGAATAAATAGTAATAAATAATATTAATAAAAATTATTAATTATTTATATAATAAAGTTTTTTTAGTAATAACTAATCCTAATTTTAATAGTAAATCATTATGTATTTTTAATAGTAATTAAATTTGATTAATATAAAACACATTAATAAAAGAAATCATTCTATTAATAAATTATTGTTTATTAAAGGATTAATTATACTGACACTCCTTCAACTATACTTAATTTTCAATTACTTCCTTTATCTATTAATTTTAACATTTTGACCCTTTTATTTATTTAAAAGGGGGCTCAGTTTAAAAGTTGTTAAAAAAGTTAAATAGAATAAGATTAACAGTCAATTATTTGTATAATACAACTTTATTAAGAGTAAAATACCGTCAAATATATAAAAAAATAAATATATACATATACATATAAATATTATTGTTCCCTTATTCTCTTTACCCATTTAAAAATTAATTTAGAGTAAACGTCATAAAAGAATAATTGAGTTTATGTTAAACTTTAATAAACAATAATTTATTATTAGAATGATTTCTTTTATTAATATTTTTATATTAATCAAATTTAATTACTATTAAAAATACAAAATGATTTACTATTAAAATTAGGATTAGTTATTACTAAAAAAAATTATTATATAGATAAGTAATAATTTTTATTAAGAGTAATTTATTTTAATTTGAATAAATATTAAAAAATAATACTAGTAAATAAAGTTTCCTTATTTGTACAATAAAGTTTTTTTGGCAATAACTAATCCTAATTTTAATTGTAAATCATTATGTATTTTTAATAGGAATTAAATTTGATTAATATAAAAAATATTAATAAAAGAAATCATTCTAATAATAAATTATTATTTATTAAATTTAAAAGTAAATTCAATTATTCTTTTATAACATTTATTGGAAATTAATTTTTAAATGGGTAAAGAGAGTAAGAGAAAAATAAAATTTATATGTATATGAATATATTTATTATTATTATTATTATTATTGTATTTGAGGGTATTTTGGTCTTAGTAATTATTTCATCAAACTTTTTTAAAACGGTTTTAAATATAGCCCTTTTTAAATAGGTGAGGGATTAAAGTATTAGGATTAATAGATGATAGGAGTAATTAAAAATTAGGCATAGCTGAAGAGGTATTAGTACAATTAACTTTTTTTTTTTACTGAATAAATATAAATAAGTTTTTAATAAAGACTTGTAGAACGCTTGAATTTTTTGTGGAGCTTGTTCCCTTGAATAAAAAGCTCGAGATTGGGGAGCAATGGCAAAGCACACTTTTGGGGAAAATAAAAAATAAGCATTTGCCAAGCAATAGTCTATGCCGAGAAAGAAAAAAAAAAGATGGCTGAATCTCTGCTATGGTCAAAATAAATATATCGATTAATAGTAGCCTTTGATATTTATTTATTTACATGCTACAAAAACAAAAAATAAAATGAAAACGAAAAAAAAAAGTTGTCGTGCCCAGGAATTTTTTTTTTTTTTTTTTTAAGAGTGCCAAATTCAGGCTCCTTTCTTGGTCTAAATTTAGGTCTAAAAAAAAACATGTGGCCAGGGAAAAAATACAATAATATTGCATAAATAAAAACAAATTAGTGGAACCTATTGACATACAACAATAATGTATCACTAAGTTTTATATACATATTCCATAAATTTATCAATTAATGGGTGTTAGAACACTTTATATTAAGTTATGATAAATTATTTATATCTATTACTTAAATTAAAATATTCTTTATTTTAGTATTTAGTAAATAGTTATGAAATCTTTTTTACTTTAAGATTCTATTTTATTTTCTAAATCTTAGTTCTAATTCTAACTATATTTATATAAAGGACTCTTTGTATACTTGTAAAGATTACAATTCAATATATATAATTTTTTCGTCACTATATCAATTCTTTGTTCCTTTTTCTTTATCATATAAATTTTTGTTCTTTATTTTATCATGATATCTGCGTCTTTCATTGGTTTTTTTTTTTTTTTTGGTTCTGGTCTTCTAATTCTGGTTCGGGATTTCTTCCGTTTTTGCTTTGATTTTTTTTTGTTTCTCTGTTCGCTTTCTCCAACAGTTGAAACTCAAAACAAATTACATCACTAGCCGCGGTTTTTTTTTTTTTCCCAGGCAACCTCCAATCACGTGGCCTGTTGGCTTCCATCAAATTATTTAACTTTCGGTTTCATTCTTTCACTTTTGGTTCAATTCCTTGGCTTCAATTTGGGAAAAGAAAATGCTGATCAAATCCATTCAATTCTTTAGTTTTAATTATTTGACTTTTGGTTCAATCCTTTGGCTTCAATTATGGTTTCAACTGGTTTAGATTTTTTTTTTTTAGAAAGACAGAATAAAAATGCTACGTCTTGTTATATTGTTATATGTATGAATTGTATTTTTTTACAAGTATACAAAAAGTTCTTTATGTAGACATAGTTAAAACTAAAATTTAGAAAGTAGAATAGAATCTTAAAATAAAAAGAATTTTCTAACTATTTACTAAATACTAAAAAATAGAATATTTTAATTTAGGTAATATATATAAATAATTTATCATAACCTAATATAAATTATTGTAACACCCGCTTTTAAACTCAATATGGCAAATAAGAGTAGCCCACAAATAGCCGAAGAGGATAACAAACAAAAGTCATGAACGTAAAATCTGAAGTTGAGTAGCTGCTAGCAACGACGAAGTTTTGACAGTACGTTCTTGAAAAAATTTTGTTGCCACTAATATAATTATTTTTTAAATTGAAGAAAAACAATAATCAATAAGAATATACAATGTGCGAAAAAGAAACAATAAAGACAACTACAAAAAACGTTTGAAGAAAAAATAGCAATATCTTGCGCTCCAGAATTTACGCCTAATAAAAAAAAGACTTACATCTGTTAGTGTATAATAATCGATTTCATCAAGATCAATATTATGAACATGATAAAAATATAATACTGAAATTTGACCCTAAATAAAAAGATATACTAAGACGATGAAATACGAAGGAATAGATGTTAGAATCAAAGTAAGAATTGTTAAAAAAATCCTAGAACCGGAAGAATGGTTAAAAAAATCCTAGAACCAATTTACACTGCGAAAGAAAAATATTTTGTGGGGGTGAAAAATAGTACAGTAAAATGATGCTACACCAGAGAAATAAAAAATATTGAAAGAAACACCAGAAACTATAGGAAAAATGAATAATAGAAAGTAACAAACAGAACTATCTTCAGACAGTTATGATAATGCTATGGGAAAAAGAAATACTAGAAAGAGAACAAAATTTAGAGACCCTAAGAATCAACCTCTGATACCATGTTAGAATAAAAAAATAAAAGATAAGAAATAATAGAGTTTGAGACAAAATATAAACATTACATTTTGTCATATGCATGAATTGTATTCTTTACAAGTATACAAAAAGTCCTTTATATAGACATAATTAGAACTAAGATTTAGAAACTAGAATAGAATCTTAAAATAAATAGGATTTCCTAACTATTTACTAAAAATATAGAACATTCTACTTTAGGTAATATATATAAATAATTTATCATAACCTAATATAAAATATTCTAACGATGGGCATTCAAAAATTTGCACGTCGCAAAATTCATTAGTAAAACTTTATGGTAAATTATTTTTTTGTCATTTTTCTATCAACATCTAAAAGAAGACATTTTCAAAATTTTATTTTAATAATACTTACAACAAAAAATTCGTATTTTGCAGTCAAAGTGAAAGTTGACAACTTTTTGTGTTGTAGAATTTCACGTCTTTTGGTTTTTTTATTTATTTATTTTATGATATGTTATTTTTCATAATTTATTAAGCATTATTTGATATTGATTTATCCATAAACCAAACCAAATCAAACCAAACCATACCAAACCTTTTTCCCACTAGGTGGGGTCAGTTATATGGATTTGACGACGCCAATCAAATCTATTGAGGGCCATATCCTCCGT
>JAVXUM010000013.1:13825330-13835929 GCA_035590655.1 Pouteria glomerata | reverse complement strand
GATTTTCTTGGCGTCGTCAAATCCATATAGCCAACCCCACCTAGTGGGAAGAGGCTTAGTTTGGTTTGGTTTGGTTTTATGGGAAGTTGGTGGAGGAACCAAGGAGAGAGAGAGAAAGAGAGTTTTGGATTGCCGATGATTCTCAAATTTGTTAATTTCATGAATTTTTTAATTAAAAATTATAATTTAATTTAAAATTTGTAAAATAAATAAATAAACTAGAGTAAAGAGGAATGCCATAAAGATTAGGAAGCTTAAAAAAGGGAAGACAACAGCACAATTTTAGTGTGTGTGAGTGAGAAAGAGAGCTCACATTCTCCATAAAAAAATGAAAATTACAAAAATTTGCCACCACTCTCTATGTTATCAACATAAAAGGAAGCATGTATAAAGCTAAAATGGTGAGTCTCATTTTAAAGAACTCTCCAAAGGGGAGTTCCAATTGGTAGCTGAAGCTAAAATGTAAAATGATACAAAACAAAAATTTATAGCAGGCAAGAATTCAGTTGGAAAATATAGGATGACTACGGTAATGACATCCACGTACGCTTCTATGTTTTCATTTTTCTTACATTTTGAACCATGTGTCATGGACGTAACAAGTTAATGTATTAAAATATGGCTGCAGGAAAAATGGTAGTACTCAACATCAAATTTATAGCTTAGTAAAGTCAGCTAAGTTATCTGACAAAACCTGTAAGTTTCTAACTTGATGAGGACAGCCGGCAGGAATAAAAACTGCATCTCCAAGTTTTTGCACAAATGTCCATGGTTCAATTCCTACACAAAAGCATCCATTCTGCAACTATGAACACAAAAGTAATATACTGCATCAAATCAAACCCCACTGGAAGAATACTATTAACTAACCATATTCCTCCTTTAGCTTTCGTTTGTGCTCAAGAGTCAAATAAAACGTCTGATCATGAATAGGGTGAACAACCTATGGTACAAAAATACATTGAAAAATTAGTGCTGTTTAAAAAATATTAATGATTATATACATACCTGGGTAAATTTCCTTCGCAACAAAATTAAACCCTACAAATGGGGTCAGGGGAGCATGACAGGTGGTTCAAATTTGATGCATTTCGCCTCCAAATTCCTATTACCACTATTCTATTATAATCTATTGTCTTGCTCCAAGTGCCTAACTATTAGCCTCACCAACTTTCAGGACCCTGAGAGTTGACTAAGATATCACAAAATAATTGAAATTATGCTGGCAAAAAAAATGAGATTAAACCATCAGCTATAAAGCAATTGTATTACAGATTTTTAAAGTATTCAAATAAGCCAAATTATTTAGAAAAACAGCATCACAATTCAGATTATGAAACGAAGAATTAAAACTTAATGCTCGCATCAAATCTAATTTTAATTTTTCTTTTTTTCCTTATGAAGAACGTTTTAAGTGTATATACAGATATGTCTCTATTCATCAATATTTAAAAATTTAAAAAGACATTGTGGCAACAAGCACATAGGTGAACTTCGAACGGCTTCTTACCACTTTAAATGTCCTACATAAAACAGTGAACTAGATATTTAATAAGGTCAATACAAAAGAATCTAGAAATAATGCTTAGAAAAGGAACATCTCAAGCTTTTGTTGCCATGTAAGATGCTTCAAAGCATAGCCTAACATTGAATAACTTTTTACCTGCTGCAATAGATTACAATGGATATGCCTAAACTCTCTGAAGTGCTCTTTAAGGTATTCCTGCAGCTTAGGTACATCTTGTCTCCTAAAAATGTCCCAGACAGCACCTCCATCTGCAAATTCTAATTGATTCATACTTTTAGAAGCTTCAGCTGCAATTTGAAGGCATTTGTTTAGCATATCAGATTGATCCTTTCTTAATTCTTCAATTGGAATGCCAGAATAATCATTTAATTTGTTTATAAAGGTTGTGCCTTATCAGTAAACACTTGGGTAGGTATGAAACCAACTTCACCTTCCTTAATGGGACACATTTTACTTTCATCCTTGTTGCTGCTTGTTCCCTTAATCTCAGATTCTGCACTAGCAATCTCATTTCTCAGTTTCTCGGATGTGCTTTGGATAATTGCATGTAGCTTCCCTCTCTTCCTATTTCCACCTTGAGGACCTTTCTTGGTCTTTCCATTTGCTTCAGCCTCATCATTGTCACTCTTTTCCGATGGTAATGCAGGAAAACATTCGCCATCAAGCGTCTTGGTTGCATTCCCACTTAGACCAACTTCAACAGTTCGCTCAATAGCATCATCATTTTGTCTTCTATATACAGGCTCGTTTATTCCAAAGACTTCCCTCTGATCTTGCTCAAAGTGCTTCTGTTTCAAGTTCTGAATACTTGAAAGCTGATTTGGTTGAAGAGTCACTGCTTTAGCATGTGTGAATACATTCACCTGAAACAGCCAATGGCTAAACCTAAATCCCCCAGACGAAAAATGAATGGCAAACGATAATACTTCAAAACCAAATGTCAACACATTAGATAATTTAAGTACATAAAATCAGTGATGCAAGCATACATTTTGGCCAATTGCCAACATATGTTTTTGACAATATCATGAGCAAATTTTCTCAACATCTAGGCAATATTTATTGGGGTACAGGACAAAAAAATAAAAATAAAAATAGATAAGAATAACTTATTGGAAAAAGTGAGCATCTTATAGTCTTGGAAGAGTAGAGGAACCTTAAATAGATAATAATAATAACAATAATAATAATAATAAGGTTACCATGCATATTCTTAACGTAAAACTAGAAACGTAATGGATTTGGGATTGTTACATATGTTTATAAAGCCTTATTTAGGGGTCAAAAATGGATGCAGTTGGTAAAATTCGATGCCATATTACATCCAAAAGGAAACCAAAACCAACAACTTGAAAGCCTTTGCTCTCCTTTAACCTGAGAGAAAGGGGCAGAGAAGGTGGGGTTCTGTTGGGGATGGGAACTCCAGATTATGTCCTAACAATCCAAAATTTGAGAGGTTTGCACTTGAAATTAAAAAATTTCCACTTTTGCTATCAGGCATCACAGCTAACTTGTAGCCAAACATCAAAATTGGATGAAGTGGATTTTTATCATGAAAATACACAGGAAGCTAGGTTTAGACAAGATGAAGCCATCAATTATTTAGATTAGCTCTAAACTTGGACTCAATTCACCCTTTTGCCCATTTTACACATTTATCTTGTGCTCTATCAGAGCAATATAATGTACACAAAGAGGCACAAAAACATACGTAAATAAATATATGTCAAAATAGCAAATGTACATACAGACACATTCTTAATATGTGCTTGCATGTATGAGAAAAGATTGACGAATAGGACTCATTTTGGACCAGCAATAAGTTCTTGGACAAAGAAAGTAGCTTGCCTCAGCATGTCATACAACAAAACAGCCCTAGTGCTGAACTCAAATGGCTTTTGTCTGCCAGGCTTAGCCAATTACCCCATGTTTAAATATAACCAAAACATTTGCATATAAAGGGCAGGACAACCAAAAGTCAAGCCAGATAATTACATTACGAGAAGCACAATACTAAAAAACCTAAAGCAACAAGTTGTACCGCATCAGACATATCATAGTGAAGCTTGGTTACAGAGTCCCCACGCCCTAACTCCTGAGAAACCCCATAAGCGATATATGTTTTGGGGCCCAAGTCTGGCTTCAAACATTCTTCTGGCAATTTGACAGCAAGATTAAGAAAGCCTTCATGTGGATGTGCGTATTCCTTGAAGGGCAAGCAATTGATAAACTCAACACCATGACGTGGTAAGCGTTCCTCAAAAGAATTAGACGGAGGCCAATCTTTCAATTTTAGAATTTGAGGCCATAAATATCTATCAGATCGACCCTCCAAATACCCCGCAAAGAACTGGTGAATGTTAATCTCTACCTGCAGTTTATTACAGACCTTGAATCACACAAGAAAAATAATTCAACACTAGGGAAAGAGAGGGAAAAGAAAAAAAGCACAGGATAGCCAAGCTACTGTTTTGAGCATGCATGCTCAGCGAAATTATTGACATTTAAAATTATTCATCCACTGATGCTCCAAAACAGAAATTTAAATAGATAAAACCCTGATCCCAATAATATCTAATTTAATAGAATGGCTTGATTACTCAAAAGATCCCACACTATCCTCAAAAATGAAATATGAAATATATATATATATACATAATATATATAATGATGAATTCGAAACCTGAACTGACCTCACTCCAATCCAAGCAATCAATGGTCATTACATCCAAATGCTTAGAATGCTTCAAATGTTTCATTTGTCTGAATGCACGCCACATAACCATTGGTTCCCAACTCAAACCAGATGTTTGATCAAGTACATCACTCACAATTACTGGCTCACCCTTGATCCAGTGCTGCTGGAAATGCTCCAAGTCCCCGTGTTGAATGTCACTAGCTGAAGGACAGTACAGATAGTTATCGTTAGAGGTTTCTCGACCAGCTGCTTTACGCAACAGGCCACTGCCTAAGTTAATTTCACCCAGTGAATTGAAACAAGAGCAACATTGCAGAGAAGTTCCAGGCACAACACTAAGTTCGTGAATTTTAGATATCTTTTCAGCCTTCTTCACTAAATCTGAAACCAGATCTTCAGTTAACATGTACCTCAGCTCTAGTAGCTCATGACCACAGCCCCCCATTTCCTCTGGAGGGCAAGGAATGCTACCATTTTCCTTTGCTTTCCACTCAAAACTTGACTTTTTATGATCAGGGGAGCTTGTGTCAACAAATGCATCTAAAGCTGCTCCTTTTCTTGAAGAAACACGATGTGCACTGCCACCATGCAGATAATCGGGGCCATTGTCACAATACTGAAAGATTACTTCCTTGCCACCTCTTTGCAAGTAACCATAACGGATCTCTCGACAACAAGTAAGGCAAAGGTCATACGAACAATTTGGACAGCTTCTATGGAAGTCAACAATAGAAGTTCTGCAGTTGTTACTGCACAAAATATACGATATGATTAGCTTTTGAAAAGTTAAGAAACTTGAGACATAAAAGAAAAATATTTCTTGAAACCTACCAATACACGCGCTCATTTTCAGTAGGATTTGCCTCTTCTAGAGTTATTTCAGCCAATGACAACCCTAGCAAAATCAAAATCCAATTAGCAAATAAGTAGAGCATGGAGGGGTTGTGATCATATAGAGTTCTCAACCATGTGAATCATGTAAAGCTTCAAATCAGCTGTGTTAGAATAATAGTGTTCATCTTATCAATTGTATGACATGAGGTATTGTGTAACAAGTCTCGTTCCTTTATTTTATATCCTGATGGCATTCCCTTCTCTCTCATTCATCAGGTTTTTCCTTGTGTTGCATTTGTTCGGGTTCTTGTCCCTGATTTGGATAAATTATCTCCTCACTCTAAGAAATGTATTTTTTTCTGGTTATTCTCATTCTCAGAAATGTATTAACATTTTAATGTTAATTGCGCAAGTCATTCCAAACATTTTAAAAAACTCAATTGTCTGGCAGGGTAAAAGAGGATATAGAACCAGACATAGAATACTTTAAGTTTTGTCAAGGATTCATTTGTATTGTTCATACGATTGGGTTTTTGTCAATGGCATTTTTATGATACTTGTTTTTGCTCTCTTCTCTTATTAATAAAATTTTTTATTTATCAACAATAAATATCTAAATGAAGAAATTGTAAGATAATAAACTATATTTTCAAATGATAAATCATAGGGGAAATGTTAATATTTCACAATTCAATTTTTCAGACCCTCCACTGAATTTAGGTAGAATCTCAATTTTAACAATCTTGCACTCAAAATGTCACTATTAAATTTGTGTCTTATCACAGTACTTCTCATTATTTGCGTTCCTTTATTGTGTGTATTGTCTTCTATCTCTATTTTAGTGTCATGTAAAGAGGAATTATCTTCTTCTGAGTGGAAGCATGCTATGACTGATGAAATGAACGCCCTATATTAAAATTATACCTAGTAGCTTACATCTTTACCTTCTAACTAACAGTAGGATGTCACTAGGTCTATAATGTCAAATATTTTGTTGATTCTTTTGTTAAATGACATAAAGCACACCTTGTTGCTAAAAGCCACACTCAAAACTATGGAATTGATATCTAGAGACCTTCCCTCCAATTGCTCATTTTAACTCTGTCATACATCTTGATGATGTTATGAGTTGTTCTTGGTCTGTGTGCCAACTATACATCAAAAAATGCATTCTTCATGGGGAACTTCAAGAGAAAGTTTACATGGATCAAGTTCACTCTTTCACAATACAAACATATTTTGGATCATTTGTCTGAAATTAGTTTTCTAGGTTCTCGACCTGCTATGACTTCCATGGTTGCCTTAGTCGAACTTGATGCTAATTTTTAGACTCAATTTCTTTGATGTTAGTCATTATCAGTGCTTGGTAAATTGATATGTCTCACATTTACTCGTCTTGACATTTCATATAAGAAGAGGTGAAAATGAACTAAGCTTTTTTCGAACTATTTGAGCTCAACTCCAAAAGAGCTCAACTCGAGCTCGATTCATGACCAAAGCGAACGCAAATCAAGCTCGATTTGTGACTCATTTAAAATCAAGCTCAAACTCAAACCTAAAAAAAACTCAATTCAAAAGCTCACAAGCCAGCTCGATAAAATATGCATATATATATATTGCTTTCATAATATTTTATACTTTTTAATAATGTTTTTACAATATTTTATTTAGGACTTGTTTGGCACACTAAAAAAGTGGGTAAATCTCTAAAAACCTTTGCAAATCTCTAAAATCCTCTAATACATTTTGCCTTCCTCACATTTTGTGAAATTTTTATAAATTTCATATATCCACATATCCCAACAAATTTTTACAAAACCTAACAAATTTTTTACAAAGCCCAATAATATTTTCACAAACCCCAATAATGTTTTTACAAATCCCAAAGCTTTTCAACAACTTTCCAAAAGACAAAAGTCCAAAGTCAACAAGAACACCATTCATATCCAAAAAACGTGATTTGATGCCAAATGCCAAAAAATTATCTAAATCATATTTTTTTGTTGTTTTCCATTATTTTTTGCAGCTCCAAATGTTGCCTTATTATATTTTAGATTAAAATGAAGTTTTGATTTAATTGAGCTATTTGTGAGCCAATCTTAAACCTAAATTCTTCTTTATTGAGTTATACTCAAGCCCAATACAAATAGTTTGAATAAGTTAAAACTCAGCTTAGCTCGACTCGACTCATTTTCATCCCTACTTATAGGTCTTGTCAATAAATTTATTTGCGCCCCTCATTCTCAACATTTTGAGGAAATGTTGTATCTTTCATTACTTGAAAAGAACACCAATTAATGGTTTATTGTATCGCCCATCCTCTCTGTGACTAGGAATAACGATGCTTATTAGGCTTAGTGTTCTATTTGTCGCTACTTTATTATACTTTTAGAGTGATAAACTTGTTATCTAGCAAAGTAAAAAGAAAATTGTTGAAGCTCATATAGCTTAGGTTTGCACTCTTCCTCATGATTTTGCTGTGGATATTCTCGATTATGGTCTATTTTTTGCGATAACCAAGTTACTATCTTCATCCCCAATAACCCTCTCTTTCATGAACACACCAAACATGTTAAGGTCAATTGCCACTTTATTCGTGATATTCTGCTTTATGGCGACCTTTGCAATCCTCGTGTTCGTTTTGAGTCCTAACTTGGCGACATTTTTACCAAGTCATTTTCCCTGTTCTTATTACATGATTTATCTAGAAAGCTTGACATATTTGGTACGTATGCTCTAACTTGAGGGGGACCATAAGAATAGTAGAGTATTCATTCCATTATTAGGTTTATCTCCATTAATTAGATCTTTTTATTCTTGGTAGCATATATTGTATTTTTGGACATTCACAGCTAGCCTATTGTTTTCCCACATTATAAATAACCTATAAGGTTAATGGGCTTGCTATGAAATTCTACCACCTTATTTGATTAGTTTTTGAGGAGAATAAGAGAATATCATTTAAAAAAAAAAAAAAACAAGAAGAAGAAGAAGAAAAAGATTTTAAAGCAACTTGGAAGAAGCATAAGTAACTTAATAATTTTCCCTTAGTGGCCATGAGAATCTAATCCAAAAATTTAATATGAAATAAAATTTGGATTGATTAGTCATTTATAACTTGCAATAAACTTGGGATACATAATTTCAACAATTGATATGAACTTGAACAAAGTGAAACAAAGGAAACAAACACTTCATAGTAAATTTCAAACAATTAGCATAGCAGATACATAAATATATCGATAAACACAGTTACAAGTGCAACATCAATTCAATTCATTTATCCGTACGAAATTATTATATTAGTTCATCACATCTATACAAAACCACCAAAGTCTTCAATTAAACATCAAATGTCCAAACCATGATTCTAATATTCTATTAGGAAGCAAACTTCAAAGTTCAAATTCCATCAGACTAGAGAAATACCTCGAATCTTAGACTCTATTTCCTTCTCCAACAATTGTTCCTGATTGAATTGCTTCAAAAATGGGATAAGCATATGTAGCAAATACTTATAGTGGTGCACCTTTTCCTCTTTACTAATCACGACATTTGAGTCACTCAATTCCTATGATCAATCATGATGAGCACATAATACTTTGTCGAAGCTAAGGATACATAGAATATAAACCAACAAAGAATGAAATGTCCATAAAGGAAAAAAAAAAAAAAAAAAAAACTTACTTTAGGATTTCCTTTTAAACGCAAGCACGCTTTACAATTGCAATTTCCACGACATAAAGGGCAAGCCTCAGCTATTGCCTCCTCTGTCATACTAGGGTACCTACAAGCATTATCAATTAAAAGATATCAAAACAAAATCTATGGTAATAGTCTAATACAATAAGAGGCCTTGTGCATTTGGTGATAAATAAAAGTGAGAAACTATTTTTGTGAGAAAACTATTGTGATGTAATTACGAATATCGAGATTATGATTTAAAGTTTTGTTCTTATCACTAACTAATCTAATTAGCTAAGTTGTAACCTTTAGTTCTACATTTGTTTATGTATGAAATGGAATGGCAAAAACAATTGGTAGCCAAATAACAAAAAGCAATACATTAAAGCTAAATAAAATATGAATAAATAACTGCATACATGTACCAAAATATTAAAAACATAAACCCAAAAAAAAAAAAAAAAATCATGCAAAGCAACCTCTAATTAGACAATTAAAACTCCATGCAATTAATTTAGTCAAAAAGTACTTTTTTTCCTATACACTACCATGCAAAAAAGTATTTGATCCTCTTATTTATTGATCCAAGCATATTCTTATTTATTAATTGAAGGAGTAAGATTTAAATTATTTATATTAAGGGTTTGTTTGGACTAACAAAAAATACAAAAAGTTGCCAAAAGTTAAAAAAAAAATTGTCAATTTCTTTCAATTAAATTTTTCTGCATATCACTTTCACTTCAACTTTTTGTACTATTCTTGTACTTTTTTTGCCATCCAAACACCACCTAAATAGTTATAGTAAAAAAAATAGAGAAAAAAATAAATTTTGACAAATTAATGTACATAGAAATTACGAATGAAACTAAAAAAATAGATTTGTTAACAAAATTATGCATATTTCTTTCTCATTTTTTTAAATCATCTTATCTAAATTTAAAAGATTAAAAAAATGTTAAATTTGAATTTTTCTTATTTTATCACTGTTTTGACTGAATAAATCAAAAAGTTGAAACAACTTGAGAATTTTCTATGACTCAACACTCAAATTAAAGCAAATTTTCAACTTCAATTATAAGTTGATGATGCCATGCTACCAAAAACAACAAGTTGTTACACCTTAAGCAGTCAAATACAAATGATTAACAATAGTAATGTTGAATTTAAACAATTCTTTTCAATAAAATTTTGGTAAAAATAAAGAGGATCCTAGGTTGACAAACATACTATAAAGATGGTAAGAATGTACTAATTAACATAAACCCAATTTAAAGAAAATTTTAGAGAGAAGAGACAAAGTTGACAGCTTTAGAGAGAGTGAGTGAAAATGTATTATTGATGTATACTCAATTTATCTCCCTCTAATGTAAAGGGACAAACCTAGTTTTACAAATGGTAAGAGAATGTAGATGTAGAATACAAATTACGGGGTGGAATAAATTTAAAACCATGTAATAATGCAAACAAATGTGTCATAAAAGAGGTATTCATATTTATGAAGATATGGATTCTTGGCAAAAGGAAAAACTTATTTAAAAGTTAAGAGATGTCATGTACTTACTATTCTCTTTTCCAACAAAGTATCTTCTCTTCAAACCAAACCAAATATGGATTCAGTCATGCAAAAGAATGCCAGAATCTTTTCTTTGTGATGTGGATTAAGGATTGAATAATTCATTGGTAATATGGTCAACAATTAAATTGAAGTTTAAGTGAGAGTTTCTAAATTGAATGTGTTTCCAAAGCCATGGAACTACCAACCATAGTTAATTACATTAGTGTTCCAACTACAATACTTCAATACTAAAATAAAAATATAAGAAAATTAGAATTGTAGGATAGAATTTAAAAAGGG
>JAVXUM010000013.1:13762155-13782276 GCA_035590655.1 Pouteria glomerata | reverse complement strand
GATTTACCTCCCTCATGTTGCTCCAGGGCTGGAGTAGTGGGGGCCCCTAAGGTCAGGGTATGACCTTTTTTTTTTTTTTTTTTTGACCCGTCAATAAGCCACATCCTCGCACGAAAATTTTGCAACTCGGGAAAACGTAGCCCGACGTGTTGACCTAAAGTCGAGCCGCAATAAAGTCAAAATTCTCTACGTTCGTGCCCGGGAAATCATGGAGTGTTTGGTTGAAAATATATATATAGTTAAAAATATATATATATTTTTAATATAATAATAATATGTAATAAAATTTAATTAAAAAATAAAAAATATTAAAAATTAATAAATTTTAATAAACCGAACATCTCCCATAAATTTACCTCATTTGATCATTAACTGCCACGCAAGCAAGGGTAAAAATATGACATCATCAGATATGGAGAAAGCACTCCACTCACAAGATTAATTACAACCAAGATTTTAATTGGGGAAAGGAGGGGATAGTCCCCCAACCCATCTCTATTGGGTAAGAAACATTTACTACGCTTTTCTTTGTTGCTAGCTCTCTCCATTGGATTTAGGAATCATTTGAAATTTGAAATTCTAATAATTTTTTATATTCGTTTTGTTAAAAATTATTCATTGTAATTTTTAGTACATTTATTAAAATCAATTACAATTTTTGATAATTTTTAATAATTTTTTACAATTTTTAAATATTTGATAAAATTTTCAGTAACTTTTGATAATTTTAATAACTTTTGTGTTAAAAAAGTTAAGAATTAATACTTTGCCAAACACTAAAATAAGTAAATGTTAATAATTTTTTATTAAAAATCGTGCTACAAGCGGTGTCTCAATTTTTCTTATACATATATAGACCTATGTAGAGGGAAGAAGTCGAAGATTGGTTACAAAGTACAAGCGAATTGGCATTGGCCTCTGATCAGTCACGTTGGCTTTACCCAAGCATAAATCACTATAAAATGGTACAAATTACAATTTCGTACTTCGTATAAGGTATAAATTAAAAATTTAAGGAGATTTATGATAATTTGTGGAGCTCCGAAAAAAGGAGTTCAATACTATATATTAATATTTATATGTTTTATATGTTCATGCAATTCAATTTGTCTTAAAAAAAAAAAAAAAAAAAAAAAAAAAAGGTGACATTTAGTTTGTTTTTCGATTTTTTGTTTTTCCTTTCTGTTTTTGTTTTTTATTTTTTATTTTGAAATTCATGTTTTAAAAAAATTTAAAATGTATTTGGTTTGATATTTTTTATTTTTTGTGTTTTTAGATTCTACGTGTTTTGAGTCCAAAAAGTCTAAAATGACTCTTAATCATTTGCATTATAGATGCAAACTCATTTTTTATTTTTTAAAATAGATTTTGAAAGACTAGTAAGCAAATGTGTTTGGAGCTATTCTTGTTGTTTTCAAAAATATAAAATGAAAAATGAGTCCAAAAAATGGAATACCAAATAAAACCCTAAAAACTAAAAATAATGGGACTTGTTACAAATTTCAATAGTTGAGGTGGCAAAACAAAGATTGGGTTGAAAACAATACACGACATTGCTCTACTCCAAAATATGTTGATTTTCACTGCCGATTTGCTGCTCTCCCATTTCATCTCCACCTTCATAGCCAATCACCAATCCTTCTACTTCGACTCTTCTCTTTGCAAGTCTTGTTTCTTATTTCTCCATAGCCAAATCATTTGAGTCGCCATTTTTGTTGGACGGTAATGATATAAGCCAAGAAGTGGTGGGTGACTTTGATCAATGGCCATAGTGAGAGGTTGGTCATAGGGTTTGCAAGAGATGATGATGACCGAGGAGGTACCAGGAGTATATTTGTAAATATGGCAAAAATCTATGGGAGTAAAGGGTAAGACTAACCAAAGCGGGTTAGGATTAACAATTTTTCAAAACAAATGAGGTAGGTTTAATTTTTATATGTTGAGAGATAATAAATATAATTACTCAAATAATAAGAGAATTGAAATCTAATTTACCCTTTTTTGGAGGGGAAAGTTTATTATAATTAGAATACATGCTCATTTAAGGAAGTCATATTTTTTTTTTTTTGGTGAGGTCAAATTTAGACCTGAAAGAAATATGTGATTAAAATAAAATTACAATGAACATTAACATTTATATTTTATCTATAAATAAATTCATAAAACCTAATTAATAAATAATAATTGAATTATCCATACTTTTATAGTCATTATTTTATTCATAATCTATTAAGTTTTGGTTTAATATAGAGTTCTTTTGGTGTGGTGAAAAACAGTGAAAAATATGATTTGAAAAAAAATTTGGCGTATCAAACCACATTTTTTACAAATGAACAGTGAAACTTTTTAACTTTTGTGTTAGTTTTTTGGAGAGAGAAATCATCTGAATGATTTTTTTGGTTTGTTTGAATGGTTTTGTGTCAAAATTTATTAAATTGGAGAAAAAAACCATCTGAACAATTTTTTTGATTTCGTCAGAATAGTTTTTTGTTAGAATTTATTAAAAGTGATCAAAAAGATTTTGAAATTTGTAGAAAAGTTATTGGGATTTGTGGACTGCTATTGAGGTTTGTAAAAAATTTTATTAGAATTTATAAAAATTTATTGAAATATGTAGATATATATAAATTTATAGCAAATGTTAGAGAATTTTAGAGATTTTCAAATGTTTTTAAATATTTTCAGCATTTTCAGCATTTTTTACGCTGCCAAGCAGGCCTATGGTATTTGATGTAATTGATTTGATGTATGAATGACTCAATTATTTAGTTATCAATCTAAAATTGATTATATTGAATTTTGGGGAGTCAGGTGATAACTATGTGGGTTATGCACAACAAGAAAGTCATCTTGTGGGCATGGCCTTGTCGTGCACACATCTATGCGCACAATGTTCCCTCATGTTCACATCTTGTGACAACTATATCAATACAAGTTGCACTTTTCTTTTTCTAGTTTTCTGACAAAGAATTGTATTTCATTAATGGTTATTACCTAAGCCTACTCCTAGCTACCCTTAGCCTTACCATTCATGTCCCACCTCTATTTACTTTTCTTTTCCTTAATAGTTAAGGATCATTGTCTATATATATGTATATGAGTAATTCCATTTGGAAATTTTACTGGAACTAAGAGTTAAGGTGTGTTGATTAGTGAGTATCTCACATCAAATTCAATTTTCTTTTTCATTCCAATGTCAAATTATTATAGTGAGGAGTGTGTTGTGAGCTTTAGCTTGGCGTTAGAGTCTTTATGCTAATCATGGTAGAGTTTTGGCCTTTTTGACATTTATCTTAGTCATTTTCTTCTTTGACCAGCAAAATAAGGTAAGGAACATAAATTTCTTGTTACATTTATATTATAATGATGCATGTAACAAGCATAAGTATGATACCAATTGAAAATTTCCAACCAAACCAAATTGGTTTGATATTACTTGAAAAAAATCTCCCAACCAAACCAAATTGCTTTGATACCACTTGAAAAATTTTAAAGCATATAATCACACAAAGTAAAAAATAATAACACCAGAGAATAACGAGGAAACCCTAACATAGGGAGAAAAACCTCAATTACAAAATTTTCACTATCAACGGGTTACAAGACTCTCATCAGATTCTCTGCGACTCACTCGTACGAATCATTTCGCCACTCTTGATCGAATTACTCAATGAATCCTACAAATGAATTTTTTGCCTCTCACAGGAAGAAAAGATAGAATACAAAGAAAGACTAGAGAAAGAACGTGAAAACCCTAAAGAATAAAAGACTTTCTCTCTAGATCTCTATAATATGTTCTCCCAAAATATATTCTTCATTAAGGTTAGGTACATATATATAGAGTTACGAAAGGTTGCCCTAATTTGGCAAAATAAGACACTAAATTCATTCAGAAGATACGCTGTTTGATCTTTTGTGCTCCCATCCTGCTGCTTATGGACCTTATTAGAATTCTCGTTTAAGTGTATATCAAAAACGGTGCATCCTCGCGCATCCAATGAGATCCTAGCGTCTATGTGGTGCAGCCGTGCGCTCACCGCGCCTTGCCTGCGAGGTGTACTGGAATGTTTCCACGTGCCTTGCTTCGTGTCCTACTTTAACTGAAATTTAAATCCTTCATCAATTTAGCAACTTGTTGGATTTTGATTGGATTCAATTTCAATTTCTCTTGACTTCTTCGAATTTAGAA
The DNA here is from genome assembly GCA_035590655.1 of Pouteria glomerata. Classification (NCBI taxonomy): domain Eukaryota; kingdom Viridiplantae; phylum Streptophyta; class Magnoliopsida; order Ericales; family Sapotaceae; genus Pouteria; species Pouteria glomerata. The sequence goes on along the minus strand of JAVXUM010000013.1, from coordinate 13,778,087 downwards.
ACTTTACAACCATTGAATTTCATTATTAATTAGGAAACTTTTTATTAGCTTTCAATTCTTCCTTGATTCATATTTAACTTAAGATTGCATATGGATTTGCCACAAAATAACCTTACAATCTCTCCCTTGACAATTTCATATCAAAACTTAAGTTAAATTTCGTTCGCACTTCCATTATTTCTGCACACAATTGCAAGAACTACAAAATAACAATTTGCAATTTTTAAAATTTTCTACTCTCCCTTTTTGATATGAATTGGCAAGCACACAAAAATATTAGAATAAAAAGATGAATAAAAAATAGTTAACACTTTCTAAGTGAAATTCTCTGAAAAACTCTTTTAGGACCTTTTTGTACACACCAAAAAAATTTGAATATATTAAAATAATACTAAAAATAGATAGGAAAGTTCACAAATTAGATCAAAGAAAATTTTTACTTTACCTATCTCGCAATATGTAAATTTATCACCCAATCTTCATAAATTTAAATAAACTAAAATTCATCTTTCCAAATAAATTTTTAAGAATGTGTCATAAGATGAATTAAGCCATAAAATCAAAACAATATCTGTGCGCGTGTGAGATTATGACTAAAATATACATATAGGTTCCCTCTCAAACAAATCATAGAATCAACGAATTAAATTTGATGCACCAAATGAATTGAGAGCCAAATTACTTCTTTTTTTTTTTCTTTTCTTTTTTTTTTTCACTTAAATCCCTTTTGAGGTCTTAGTAGCTTTCACACCCTTATGGGCATGTAACTTTTCCCTTAACAAATAACGAGTCATTAGGGAGCTTCTCACAAATCCCATCTATAGCCCTTTCCAAGACAGGATTTTTTTTTTTTTTTTTTTTCACATGTAGGCGCCTCAACATTTTTAAACACATCAAGCAGTAATACATGATTCATAGATAAGAAGATGAAAAAATATATGCATAATCAGTCAAGTGTAAAATGGAAACACATCAAAATTATGGCAAACTTTATCAAAACACTTCTTTTTAATTTAGATGAAAATACAAATTTTTAATCTATTAAAAATTTATTTGTTTGATTGATTAATGCACATATAAGGAAATAGAAGTTATAAAATATCTTCAGAACAAATAATGAACTCCTATCTTTTTTTTTTTTTTTTAAAAAAATTAGGGATGTGCCCAAATGCCTAAAGATTTCCCAAGAGATTCAAAGCGAAAGTTACTAAAGGAAAAAAATCAAAATTTTGAACTTCAATAATTTCTTTTTTTTTTTTTTTAAATAAAAAAATTTAACAAAAATTTAAAAATATCTAGGATAAAAAATTTATCAATGAAGCATAGCCTAATTTAAAAAAAAAATTCTTTTATTTGTCAAGGCTCACCCCTTCAACATTTTTAAGTGTGTGTACAACATTCAAGTCACTATTTTTAACCTAAATAGCTCTAATTTTAAGAAAAATAATCTTTTCAAAATTTTTATTTTTCTCATGCGTTTTATAAAACTTTAAAATTTTTTATGTTTAAAAATTTTAATATCTTGGTTTTGAAAAATTCAAATTTTTAGGTTCTTAAAATTGACGCGAATATTTGAAATTATTTTTGGAAAAATAAAAAAAAATTTGAAATTATTTGTTATTAAAATACTAGGGTTTTGACTTTTAAAATTTTTTTCACATAATTCAAAGGAGGATCGTAGAGTTTATAACAATTAAGACGTATATGACATTTGATGCCGTAATGGTGAGAAGTAGATACCAAAGATTGTGATTTAGAAAATTGAGTACCTTTTACCTTAGGATGAGGGAATAATTGTGGTTTGAATTTAGCAATACTTCTCTTTAGTGGAGCTGCATGCTCTAGGAAAGTCCTTGAAACTTCTGCATACTTTAGGGCAGTCTTTGAAGTTTCTAGAGAAGATAGAGATGCTGTTGGTGTAGTCTTCTCTCCAGTGTAACCAAGGCCAGATTTATCTCCATGTGGCCTCTGCTTATTCCAAATTTCTTCAAACACACTTGAATTGATAGTCATCTTCTCCAATATCTTCGCATCATTTTTTATCTTCGCATTCAACTTATTTATATCAGCTTGAAGCTCTTTAATAATTTTCTTCAATTCTTCAATCTTATTATTCTTTTCTTCCAATTTTTCTTCGAATTTTTCTGCACTTTGGGACTAAGACAATTTACCATCATGTTTTATCTTCTCTTCTAGTTCTTTGACCTTTGCATAAAGTGCTCCATTGACTTTCTCCAAGTTTTCAATCTTTTTGTTCTTCTCTTTAAACTTTGTTTTAAATTTTTCTACACTCTGAGCTTGAGAAGATTTGTTAGATTCTAAAATAGATAACTTACTTGTGAATTTTTCATTCTCAATCTTCAAAGCATCCCTTTCATTCCTGCAAAAGGTGTTCTTTTTATGTCGAACTTTTCTCTGTTTCCTCATATTACAACATTCAGCATAGAGCGTTGTAGGCAGTTTGGAGATCATTGTTGAATTTATCTTCTGAATCATCATTCTTATGGTTTGATATTTCAGTATCACTTTATGGATTCATTGGATTGGATCTCACTCAAGAACGTAAAATGACCCGCTCTGATACCAATTGAAAATTCCCAACCAAACCAAATTGCTTTGATACTACTTGACAAAAATCTCCCAGCCAAACCAAATTGCTTTGGTACCACTTGAAAAATTTCAGAGCTTACAACCACACAAAGCAAAAAATAATAATACCAAAGAATAACGAAGAAACCCTATCATAGGGAGAAAAACCTCAATTATAAAATTTTCACTGTCAACGGATTACAAGACTCTACTCAAATTCTTTGCGACTCATTTGTATGAATCATTTTGCCACTCTTGCTTAAATCACTCGATGAACCTACAAGTAAATTTTCTACCTCTCAGAGAATGGAAAGATAGAATATAAAGAAAGACTAGAGAAAGAACGTGAAAACCCTAAAGAATAAAAGACTTTCTCTCTAAATCTCTATAATATGTTTTCTCAAAATATATTCTTCATTAAGGCTAGGTACATATATATAGAGTTACAAAAGGTTACCCTAATTTGGCAAAATAGAAAACTAAATTCATTTAGAAGATATGCTACTCGATCCGTCGCGCTTCCGTCTTGCTACTTATGGACCTTACTGGAATTCTTGTTTAAGTGTATATCAAAGGTGGCGCACTCTCGCATATCCAATGAGATCCCAGCGTCTATGTGGTGCAGCCGCGTACTCACCGCGCCCTACCTGCAAGGTGTACTGAAATATTTTTACGTGTCTTGCTTCGTGTCCTACTTTAACTAAAATTTGAATCCTTCTTCAATTTGGCAACTTGCTAGATTTTGACTGGATTCAGTTTCAATTTCTCTTGACTTCTTCGAATTTAGAAACTTTACAACAATTAAATTTCTTTATTAGTTAGGAAACTTTCTATTAGCCTTCAATTCTTCCTTGATTCATATTTAACTTAAGATTGTATATGGATTTGCTACAAAATAACCTTAAATTACGACATGATCAAGTATGACATGATACGTACTTGGTTGTGTCAGTTGATATATTAAATATACATGTTTATATATGTTCTAAGGTTAAAGACAACAAATAGTATCTTAAATTATGTTTAACTACTTAATTAAACATGGATTTGATGCTTTGGTTAGTTTTGTACACTGTTAAGGACTAAAAGTGAGTATAAATTAAGATACGAATGGTTTGGAAATAAGAAATGTGAATATGGAAATGTTGAGCTAAAAAATAGAGCAAAACAGATTGTTGTTGCAAATTACCTACCATGTGCATACTTGATCTAAGCTCGTGCACACTACTTAGGTTTTGGCATCCCGTCTGCACAAGAAAGAAGCCTTTGTGTGCACGGCCTAGCTAGTAAGTTTTTGTGCATGACAAGAAGACATTCCTCAAGCTTTAAAAAAAATGAAATACTTTTTGTATGGAGAAGTCTTATTCATGATATCTTTATTTAGTTTTCTAAGATGTGTAACAAAAGAAAAGTCTTATGAGATAATGAAGAATATTCATGAAGGCACCTGTGGTCCTCATGATTACACTTGAACCTCAGCTCAAATTTCTATTTTTTTAATAGCAATTTTATGCTAATTCATATGTTTTAATAAAATTTCGTAAGTCTCATAGAAATTTGTTACTTGGTGTAGAAAAAAAGGGGTTAAAGCTACAAAAACATCGTAAGTGATCATAAGGGAGTTAGTGGAACTGAACGAGGGCTTAAAAGAAATAAAAAAAGAAGAAAAGCCTTTAGTGTCCCGACAGTGTCAGGACAATAAGAGACATTAAGCTCCAAACCTCTAGACTTCGAGGCTGAAATCCCACTACTATCTAGCATCCCAATGGCATCAGGACGCAACGGTCCTGAATTTTCATATATTAAGGTTTTTGTTCTTTTTATTCTACAAATATAGAACTTGTGTAGGATTTTTTTGGGGGGGGGGGGGAGGCACATTATGTTGACACATTAGGTTTAGTTAAACTTTCATATGATGATTTTGCTCTTCTCTCTTCTAGGATTTACGTGTAAGTGACTTCATCTTTCATTTTTACTTCGTCGTGTTTCGTTTTTATTTTTTATCTTTCGCTTTTACTTTATATTGGTTTGATAATTCTTTTACGCATCTCTTTTTAACTTAAAGTTTAGAATGAATGTTCTTTCGTCTTTGCATAGTTGTGTTTATAATTTAAATATGCTAGGCTAAACTTATCTTGGTTTTAACCTTAGAATGCAATGGTGAAGAAGATCATAGTTTTAAATATTATAATTTTGAAATGCAAAATATTTTTCAATTAAATCATAAAACTTGTTAAATCTAGGTTTAACCCTAAAAATTGAATCACCTATATTATAATTAGGCCTTGGTTACAAGTTGACGCTCGTGCACCCTAAGTATCTGATTCAATGCCTTGGTGACTTCGAATCAAATTTCAAAACCCTAGTTCAATAGTTATTTTACAAAAGAATTACAAAGTTAAATCTTCCAACTTAGCATCACATGTGTAGATGTTAGGTTGAGTTATAAATATATTTGAATCCATATCTTTGAATCCATAATGCGAATGGGTTGAAATCAAGCATTTTCAATCAAGTTTAATTCATTTAAATTTTTAATCGAATATTTTCATTAATGTCTTAAGTTTAAGTTAGGTTTTGGTTTCAAATCATCTTTAAACCTAAATTCAAAAATCACAAAAAGATTTTTCTCTTCTTTTCTTTTATTATTTGGAAGTGCTTTTAAAATAAGTTTTTCCAAAACACAGTCACACACTTGCTCTGTAATACCCTCACTTTTAAGGATATTGAGCACCAAACTTTGAATGCATGTGAGCAATGTACTTAATTTGCTTTGGAGATGACTAGGTGGTCTTAAAAAAATTTTTTTTTTAGTGGAAGAATGAATTTTAAGCATGTTTGGTAAAGTAAACTAATATTAGTGTAATGTTAATAGTATAATGTGGTTCAAGTATTGGAGGAATTTTTATTTTTATTTTTATTTTTTTTACTTTTTTTGTGTGTCAATTGGAGGCATTGTGACCAAGCTTGAAGGAAATAAAGTTCCAACCAAATAGAGATAAGAAATGACTGGCTAGGGAAGTTAAAGAAATCCAAGGTTAGTTCCAATTTTGGCCAAGGAGAAGAATGGTCCAATTTTGACCATTTCCACCCCAAATTGGACTTGCTATCTATATATATATAAGTAGTGGTGGATGATGTGGCATGGTTGGCCGGCCAAGTAAAGAAAGGAAATAAATTTAAGTTGGCTTATGGAAAACTAGCCGAATGGTCTTCCTATTTTGTCTTCAATTGTGGTAAATTTTGTTAATTAGGTAATGGAAATGAATTGGTAGGTCCCATGACATTAACTTTGAAAGATTAAGTGTTTATGTACATATATATGTTGGAAGGTGTAAGGATTTGGTCCATGGAATACCCTTGGCCGAATGGCCTTTGCTTTTGTATTCTTTGATGCTTTTGTCTTCCTTTGATGGTGGTTCAAGTCAAATAACTTAAATAAGGTGAGCTCCATTCAATTTAAGGTGGAAGACTCTAATAAACCATGTAAAGAAAAATGGAAATACAATTGAAACAATTCAGGTGACTTTGGGGGAGGTTGGAAGACCTTCGAAGGAACATAGAAGAAAAGTTAGAAGTTAGTTACCTTCTGACTAACATTGGAAGATTTAGTTAGTTTGGAACTTAACCTATTAAGGAATGGACTAAATTAGGAAGAACTTCTTCAATTTGAACCAAGGAAAGTAAATAAAATTGGACTACCATCATGCCTTGGCCGAAAGTCCACTTTAAGTGGTTAGCTTGAAGAATATTGGAACCATGGATTGCTATTCGGCCAAATGAAGTAAAAAAAGAAATTTGGGAAAAAGTATTTAACATTTTCAAATTGGAAGACTTATGTGTGGCTAAGGCAATGTGGAAGCTCCTAATTGGAGCATGGAACCACATGGAATTGGGGGAAACATGGTTTACTCGAGAGCCATACGAACCATTCGGCCAAGTATAGTAAACTGGCTCTTTGGTCTTTGTTCATGCAAGTCAAGACAAGTAAAATTGTGGGACCACGCTTCAGACTTTAAGAATGCCGTGTGCTGAATTTGGAACCAATTGGGAGGATTATTTGGGTGACTTAATGAAGCTTGGAAGACCATGGAGAACTTGGAAGACTTAGTTGGAAGTGGACTAAAGTTAGGAGAATTAGTGGACTTGTAACTAAAATAACTTGAGATATGGTTGGAGTAGGACCAAAAAAAGTGGAATCTTTCCCTCAATTGAATTAAAGGAACCAAGGGTTGGGGGAAATAAAATACCATGGCCGAATGTCAATAGAAGTTGGTGGCATGAAGAATTTTGGAGCCAAAGCACATGAGTATTTGAGGAACTATTTGGCCACCTCATTTGGGAACCATTCGGCCACAAGCAAAAGACCACCAAAGAAGAGAATTAGCAAGGAAGAAAGAAGGTATTCGGCCATAAGAGAAGAAGAGGGAGAGAAAGAAGAAAAGAAATAGAAGGAAAGGCTAAAAATTTTGGTAAGTTTCTTCCATATTTTTCTACTCTTCCAAGAATTTGAACTTGGTTCTTGAAGCTAAATTAAGTAGAATTAAAACCTTGATTCCTTTCAAGGTTTTCTTGAAGAATTGGAGAAATAAGAAAGAAGAATTGGAGGAGAAGAGCTTGAATTCTTCAATTAGGGGCTTGAACATCCATCTCACCTCTCTTGGAATATTTCACAACTTAAGGTTGAAAGAGTAAGGTAGGGAACTTCCTATTACCTTATATAAATATATATGTTTGTGCCATGTGAGTGTAGAGATTTGCCAAATGGTAAAGGAATTTGTAGAAGGATGAAATATTGAATTAGTGTATTTCTGGATGAAAAACATAATTTTTCATGCTTTAAGAGTTTAATTTTTAACCTAAGTAACTCGATAAGGGTGAACCTTTACTTAACGTTTTAGCAAGTTTGGTGAGCTAAAAGCCTTGAATTCACTCAAATTAAACCTTAGAACTAAAGCTGGAAAATTCTGGAAATTTAACACCTTTTTGGGACCTAAATTTCATTTAGAAACTTTGCTTGAAGGTGTATGGAAGATGCCTAGTTGATTCATGTATGTTTGCTATTGTTTTGAGTCATTTAAAGTGGATAAAGTGGAGATATTGTGAGCTAAAATTCTATACTTGTAAATGATACCAAAGTTGGAAATTTTCATGTTGAAATGGATATATTTTGGCTGGAAATTGTATTATTCATGTGGTAGTAATTAGTGAGTTCAATTGATAAAATTGTATTGTGTTTTGTTGTTGTATGCCTTTGATGTAATCAACTGAATAAAGTGTAGAATTAAGGGACAAGAAACGTTTAACATGTGTGATTTTAATCGGGGTAGTGTATACGGAAAATAGGAAGGGTCTAGAGATACCCTCGGACTGAAAGTCCTGGAGCCAGCACTTGGTTAGGTTTTTATGCCAGTGGGTTAGTAGCCCACACATATGATTGATGGATTATGGCGTATCGTAGCCCTGGATTATAATCCTAAAGAACGATTGTTGATGTATTCCAATATGGTGTGGCATATCATCGTCTTGGGCTGAGATCCTAAAGCACGATTAAGTAGGTACCCGATCCCTGATGAATGTGTGACGATTTTGTGAAATAGAAAACTTATTAAAATATGGAAAGGGAATGAAATTGTTTAGGATAGATAAATGGCTCACCAAATTCTCATAATTGTGGTAACAGAATATGAAAAGTTATTCAATAAGAAATTTGAATTGTTGTACTATGTTCGTGTGTATGGGTACGAGTTCATTACCTAATTGTATTAATCTTTCCTGGCTTGCCTTACATGGTCTTTAGTTTGCATGTTAAACATAAATTATTGCATTGCATATATATATATTTGGTGGTAGCATGAGCACAAGACGTTCGTGCTCCTGTCCGTATAGACCTTGGTGCATGACCCATGCAGGAGAACTAGATAAGTTTCAAGACTGACTAGAGGACATGCCTAGCACACTCCTACACCTGGAGTAGCTACTGCTTTTTGTTAATGTACTTTAGTTTATATTTTGACATTTTTGGGAAATGTAATGGCCTTAAGGTCCGCTAATGTAAATATCATTTTCGAGAATATAGTGGCCGTAAGGCCGATGATGTACTTATAATTTTGGAAATGTAATTATAATGAAATGAGATTTACTTAATTAATTTTGATTCCATGATGAGTGGAGCTCCTTATGGGTCCGACTATATGTCGCTTGAATATTATTGCTTAGCAGGGTTAAAATGTTATATTGTGACAGGTTTAGGCTGTATTATACTAGGAGATATTTTGTGGGTCCGTTGCATGACCATGGTGTTGCTCTGATATATGTGCCCAGGTTATTTATGATTTGTATGTTATTACTCACCCCTCGGGTCCTCGGATCTGAGGCGTGACAGGATGGTATCAGAGCCTAGGTCAGAATACCTAGGGACATGGGACATAGTGCATATCATGTTGCATACTGATGTGGCATATACGTTAAGTGCCTCCGTGTTTGTGTTATTTTTCTTAGTTTCGTCTGTTATCGTTTTAATGCGATTGTTAGGCGTTTTAATCCGTTTATGTGTTTTTGTGGTGTATAGATACCATGCCACCTCGACATGATAGGAGAGGTAGGGGTTGAGGTTGAGGTCAGCGCCGGGGCATTGGTTGGGGGCAAGGAGGCATCCTAGCTCAGGAAAGTGATGCTAGTACCTTCGTTCAGCGGGAGTAAGAGATGTACTACAGTGTAGTAGCTGCGGCCCCACAGATGCCTGGCAGGGATGAGGTATCCCCTGGAGTGCCAGAGATGCTGTAGCCCACAGCAATGGACACAGGAGCCTTGTTGTAACATATGACAGCTGCTATGGCTGCTTTGACTAGGAGAGTAGCTTGGGGAGTCAGAGTGGCAACCCAACCACAAACACAGGCACAGGCCGGTCCTACAGCGTTGGTGAGATTTAGGAGGATGAAGCCTCCTACCTATGATAGTGTAGCTGACATTAACGTGGCAAAGCAATTTTTGGATCAATGTGAGAAACTTTTGGAGGCTCTGGAGATTGCTGTGGCTTCTGTGCATGTCACCCTGACGGCCTTTCAGTTGACTCGGAGAGCATCAACTTGGTGGGCCAGTGTGAAAGAGACTGGGGGAGTAGCAGGACTTACTTGGGAGGGCTTTAAAGAGCGGTTCCGTAACCACTTTTTCCCGCAATCCCTAAGGGATGTGAAGAGGGAGGAGTTTGCTAATCTGATTTGGAGGACGTTGACAGTGTTAGACTATGAGAGGAGGTTTTCAGATTTGTCAAACTATGCACCTGAACTGATCTCTACTGTCCACCTAAAATGCCAAAGATTTGAAAGAGGTTTGCGGCTGGTCCTACGAAACAAGATAGTGCCATTGGGATTGAATGATTATGAGGTCTTGGTGAATCGGGTAATTACAATGGAGCAGGACGTAAATGAGACCCAGTTTATTCAAGAAGGGAGGTGGGGCAAAAGTGCAGGGACTTCACAAGAAGGAGAGAGCAGGAAAAGGCTTAAGGGAAACTCGTCCACCTTACAGATACCAGCACCTTCTCAGGGGAGCACAGTCTCGAGACAGACGAGGAAGAGTGAGAGAGCCTTCCCTGGACAGCCTACATCCTTCCACTGCAGATAGCCAAGCCACTTGAGATCAGAATGCCCCCAGCTGAGGCGGCAGGGAGAGCCGGCAGGGCAAGTTAGGGGTGGGACTAGAACCGAGACTCGGGTTTGCTATCGTTGTGGACAAGTAGGCCATGTGTGGAGATTTTGTCCATAGACCCAGGGAGGTGTAGGAGGGAGAAGGGGGCCAGCTGGACAGTCATTCCAGAGTGCCCAGTCTTCAGCTTCCTAGTCTGTGCAGTAAGGCCAACCTAGAGGTACTCCACAATGACTTGGGCCGAGTAGGACCTTCCAGCAGCCGCAAGGATAATCCCAATGACAGAGGGGTAATAGGCCTCAGACTCCGCAAGCACAGGGGAGAGTGTTTACGATGGCACAGCAAGAGACATCAGTAGAGCCACTGGTCACCCGAGGTATTTTCCATATTTATTCTTCTAGTGCCACTGTCTTCCTTGATACGAGTGCTTCACATTCTTTCATTTCTGCCAAATTGGTGCATGCTTTGGGTTTGGATGTCAGTTCTATGGATATTCTTCTATGTGTTGAAACTCCAGTAGTTAGGTTTTTTTCCCTAACTCAAGTCTGTAAAGCGTGCAAGTTACAGGTAGAAGATGTATATGATGAAAGGAAGTTGGTCTCCATTTGTGATTTAATCGTCTTGGAGATACGTGGTTTTGATATCATACTTGGGATGGATTGGTTAGATTCCTACCAAGCTGTAATCGATTGTCACAGCCGTAAAGTGACTTTGATTACCCCAAAGGGAGAAAGAATTCACTTCCTGGTAGATCGGTGTGAAAGGCAAAGTTTGCCACTGAATGCACTATGTGGCCTGTTTGCTTGTATGGTTTTGGAAGAGGAATGTGAGCCACAGAGTATTGAATTGCCTCGAGTTGTGGATGAATTTCTTGATGTCTTCCTAGAAGATATTACAGGATTTCCTCCTGAAATAGAAGTAGAATTCTGTATTGAGTTAATTCCCAGTACGAAACCCATTTCTGTTCCTCCCTATCGTTTGGCGCCCGTTGAGTTGGTAGAATTGAAGACCTTTTAGCTAAGGGGTTTATCAGGCCTAGTGCCTCACCCTGGGGTGCTCCGACATTATTTGCAGCTAAGAAGGATGGTACCCTACGAATGTGCATTGATTACAGAAAGTTGAATAGAGTGACCATCAAGAAAAAATATCCTCTGCCCAGAGTTGATGATTTATTAACCAATTGAAAGGATCGATGGTATTTTCCGAGATTGATCTAAGTTCCGGGTATCATCAGCTGCGGATAAGGGAGGCAGATGTCCTAAAGATAGCATTCAGGACCCGATACAGGCATTATGAATTCCTGGTTATGCCATTTGGTTTGACTAATGCACAGGCGGTATTTATGGATTTAATGAATTGGGTCTTCCGGGAATTTTTGGATAAGTTTGTTGTGGTATTTATTGATGATATCCTGGTTTATTCGAAGTTAGAAAAGGAGCACGAACAACATTTGAGGCTGGTGCTGCAACGGTTAAGAGATCATCAGTTATATGCCAAGTTAAGTAAGTATGACTTTTGGCTTCATAAAGTTAAATTTTTGGGCCATGTTGTGACCAAGAAAGGGATAGCAGTTGATTTTTCCAAGATTGAGGCAGTTTTGGAATGGCCACAGCCGAAGATAGTGTCTGAAATCTGTAGTTTCCTGGGGTTAGCAGGATACTATCAAAGATTTGTGTTAGATTTTTCACGGTTTGCTGTTCTGCTAACTCGATTGACAAGAAATGGGGTAATGTTTGAATGGAGTAAAGCCTGTGAGAAAGCATCTCAAGAAATAAAGAGAAGATTAACCACTGCCCCAGTACTTATTATCCTAGAAAGGGAAGCAGGATACTTAGTATATTGTGATGCATCAAGGGAAGGACTGGGATGTGTCTTAATGCAAAATGGAAAGGTGGTAGCCTATGGCTCTAGACAGTTGAAGACTCATGAAAAGAATTACCCCGTACATGATTTAGAGTTAGCCGCTGTGATCTTTGCCCTAAAAACTTAGAGACGTTACTTGTATGGAGAAAGATTTGAAATCTTTTCTGATTATAAAAACTTGAAGTATATTTTCACTTAGAGAGACTTGAATTTGAGACAGCGCAGGTGGATGGAGTACCTGGAAGATTACGATTTTAATTTGCACTACCATCCGGGCAAAGCCAATGTAGTGGCAGATGCGCTAAGTCAGAAGACCAGGAGTATTGTGGCTGGCATGGCCTTAAAAGAATGGGAAATGTTAGGGGTGTTAAATGAATTTGTTTTAGAATGTGAAGAAGAGATAGGGAAAGGGGTGTTGTATATTTCGGTGATCTATCCAGCCCTAATCAATAAAGTACTAGAAACCCAAATGGCAGATAAGAAAGCCATTGAGATTCGAGAAAATATAGAAAGGTCGGTGGACTTACTGGGCTGGACAGTAGATGAGGGAGCGGTAAAGTTCCAAGGGAGATTCTTTATGCCCTCAGTAGTCAGGAATGAAGTTATGCAGGAATTTCATCATTCATGGCTAGCAGTACATCCCGGAGGCACGAAGATGTATCATAATTTGAAAAGGCAATTTTACTGGGCTAGAATGAAGAGAGATGTGGCAAAGTTCATAGAAAAGTGTTTGATTTATCAACAAATGAAGGCAGAGCATCAGAAGCCAACAGGATTATTACAACATTTATCTGTGTCTGAATAGAAATAGGAGCAACTGACTATGGACTTCGTATCTGGGTTGCCAAGAACCAGAAGGGGTTGTGACACTCTATGGGTGATTGTAGATAGACTGACAAAATCAGCCTATTTCTTAGCAATGAAGATGACAGATTCCATGAATTCCTTGGCCCAGTTATACATTCGGGAGGTTGTGAAATTACATGGGACACCGGTTTTCTTTGTCTCTAACCGGGATCCTTGTTTTGTTTCCCGTTTCTGGCAGAGTTTGCAAGTTGCCATGGGGATAGAATTATGTTTTAGCATAGCTTTTCACCCCCAGATTGATGGCCAATCAGAAACAACTATTCAAATACTTGAAGACATACTCTGAGCATGCGTCTTAAACTTTAAAGGCAGTTGGGAAGAACATTTACCGCTGGTACAGTTTACTTACAACAACAGCTATCAGGCTAGTATTGGAATGGCACCGTTTGAGGCCTTATATGGTAGACCCTGCAGATCCCTAATGTGCTGAATGTAAGTTGGAGAGATAGCTATGATAGGGCTAGAATTAGTTTGGGAAATAAACGAGAAAGTTAAGATCATCAGACAACGGTTGGAAACAGCCCAGAGCCAACAGAAAAGTTATGCAGACAAACAAAGACGAGCATTGGAATTCAAAGTAGGAGACTACGTGTTTTTGAAAGTGTCACCCTAGAAGGGGCAATTTCGCTTTGACAAGCGAGGTAAATTGTCTTCTTGCTATATTGGTCCATTTGAAACTTTGGCACGGGGTAGGAAAAGTGACCTACATATTAGCCTTGCCACCACAGTTATCTGGGATACATAAAGTGTTTCATGTTTTTATGCTAGAGAAATATGTTCCAGACCCGTCTTACGTATTAAGTTGGGCAGAATTGGATGTGGACTCTGATGCTAGATACGAAGTAAGGCTGGTTCAAATTTTGGATACTCAAGACTATTCCGTTGGTTCAAGTGCTATGGAAACATCATGATATTGAAGAATCAACATGGGAACATGAAGTCGATATGCGAGAACGATACCCCCACTTATTTCCTTGAATTTTTTTAACTTAATTTTGATGTATAGTTAAATTTCGAGGATAAAATTTTTGTAAGGAGAGGAGGATGTAATACCCTCACTTTTAAAGATATTGAGCACCAAACTTTGAATGCATGTGAGCCATGGACTTAATTTGCTTTGGAAATGATTAGGTGGTCTTGAAAATATTTTTTAGTGGAAGAATGAATTTTAAGTATGTTTGGTAAAGTAAACTAATATTAGTGTAAAGTTAGTAGTGTAATGTGGTTCAAGTATTGGAGGAATTTTTTTTATTTTTTATTTTTATCTTTTTGTGTGTCAATTGGAGACATTGTGACCAAGCTTGAAGGAAATAAAGTTCCAACCGAATAAAGAGAAGAAATGGCCGGCTAGGGAAGTTAAAGAAATCCAAGGTTAGTTCCAATTTTGGCCAAGGAGAAGAATTGTCCAATTTTGACCATTTCCACCCCAAATTGGACCATTTGCTATCTATATATATATAAGTGTTGATGGATGTTGTGGCATGGTTGGCCAGCCAAGTAAAGAAAAGAAACAAATTTAAGTTGGCTTATGGAGAGCTAGCCGAATGGTCTTCCTATTTTGTCTTCAATTGTGGTAAATTTTGTTAATTAGTCAATGGAAATGAATTGGTAGGTCCCATGACATTTACTTTGAAAGATGAAGTGTTTATGTACATATATATGGTGGAAGGTGTAAGGATTTGGTCCATGGAATACCCTTAGCTGAATGGCCTTTGCTTTTTATATTCATTGATGCTTTTGTCTTCTTTTGATGGTGGTTCAAGCCAAATAACTTAAATGCGGTGGGCTCCATTCAATTTAAGGTGGAAGACTCTAATAAACCATGTGAAGAAAATTGGAAATACAATTGCAACAATTCGGGTGACTTCGGGGGAGGTTGGAAGACCTTGGAAGGAACATAGAAGAAAAGTTAGAAGTTAGTTATCTTTTGACTAACATTGGAAGATTTAGTTAGTTTGGAACTTAACCTATTAAGAAATGGACTAAACTAGGAAGAACTTCTTCAATTCGAACCAAGGAAAGTAAATAAAATTGGACCAACATCATGCGTTGGCCGAAAGTCCACTTGGAGTGGTTGGCTTAAAGAATATTGGAACCATGGATTGCTATTCGGCCAAAGGAAATGAAAGAAAGAAATTTGGGAGAAAGTGTTTAACATTTTCAAATTGGAAGACTTGTGTGTGGCTAAGGCCATGTGGAAGCTCCTAATTGGAGCATGGAACCAAATGGAATTGGAGGAAACATGGTTTACCCGAGAGCCATATGAACCATTCGGCCAAGTGTAGTAAATTGGCTCTTTGGTCTTTGTTCATGCAAGTCAAGACAAATAAAGTGGTGGGACCGTGCTTAAGACTTTAAGAATGCCATGTGCTGAATTTGGAACCAATTGGGAGGATTATTTGGGTGACTTAATGAAGCTTGGAAGACCATAGAGTAACTTGGAAGACTTAGTTGGAAGTAGACTAAAGTTAGGAGAATTAGTGGACTTGTAACTAAAATAACTTGAGACATGGTTGGAGTAGGACCAAAAGAAGTGGAATCTTTCCCTCAATTGAATTAAAGGAACCAAAGTTTGGGGAAAACAAAATACCTTGGCCGAATGTCAATAGAAGTTGGTAGCATGAAAAATTTTGGAGCCAAAGCACATGACTATTTGAGGAACCATTCGGCCACCTCATTGGGAACCATTCGGCCACAAACAAAAGACCACCAAAGGAGAGAATTAGCAAGGAAGAAAGAAGGCATTCAGCCACAAGAGGAAGAAGAAGAGATAGAAGAAAGGAAATAGGAGGAAGGACTTAAAACTTTGGTAAGTTTATTCCATATTTTTTTTTACTCTTCCAAGAACTTGAACTTGATTTCTCGAAGCTAAATTTAGTAGAATTAAACCCTTGATTCCTTTCAAGGTTTTCTTGAAGAATTGGAGAAATAAGAAAGAAGAATTGGAGGAGAAGAGCTTGAATTCT
>JAVXUM010000013.1:13687569-13700927 GCA_035590655.1 Pouteria glomerata | reverse complement strand
ATCTGAGTTTAATTCCCTTCTAGGTTTCATTGATAGTTTGAAGTAATAGGAGGTTGTACATGAAATTGTAAATCTGGGGCATCCTTTGGATGCTATATTAATATAGTTACTTATCTTTTCAAAAAAAAAAAACAATCACAAGACAAATGACCTAGTCTAGAATGCCAGAGATAAAATGGAGATGACTTCTCATTTAAACAAGAGGATGACATCGTAGTGGAAGTAGACACCAAAGGGACATGAAAGGTCTCCAAAATATAAAGATCACCAACTCTATGCCGGGTCCCGGTATGCTTCTTGGACACCCGATTTTGTACAACACAACCAAAAGAAGAAAAGAAACATCAAAACCAGAATTAGATAAGTGGCTTATAGAAAGAAGACTTAAAGATAACTAAGGAACATAAAATATATCAGGGAAAGACAATGAACATGATTGGGAGGCAAGAATGGAATCAATATAAGTAACATGCATAGGAGATCCATTGGCGGTTGCAACACTAATGGGAGATGTAGGAGAAATACAATTACTAATTACAGACAAATTAGGAGTCATATGATGGGAAGAACTAGAGTAAAAAATCCATGTGATGGACAAGATACTTGTGGTGGAGGGAGAACCATGCAAACTTGACTGAATAATGGTCATAATAGAAGGTTGCGTGGGATCCCCTTGAATGGTTGCCAAGAATGTTCGATACTGCTCAAACACCTAAGAAGTTGAGCTATCATTGGAGGTAGAAATAGTAACTGTTGTAGTAGGATGATGAGACTGCTGTGGTGGCCAAGAGGGAAAAGAACTAGTCGAATGGGAAATATTGCGGCCCTTAGACTTGAGAAGTTTAGTGCACATGTTCTTCCAGTGTCCTTTTCGATGGCAAAAAATACATTCATCTATCATAACTTGGGGCTTAGGTTTGCTTGTGATCTGAATCAAATGCGATGCCAGAGTGGACAAAAGAGGTGCAGAAGTCAAACTGGGTGAAGCAGATGGAGTAGCAAAGATTGACTGAGATGGCGATGCAACAAATGCCACTTTGAACTTGGTTTCCTTGGCAATAAGCTCTCTCACTGCACCATCTACTAAGGGAAGAGGAGGCCGGTGGAGGAAAGCCCCACGAAGAGGGTCAAACTGATCTCTTAAAGTCATAAGAAATTGCACAAGATGTTTCTCATGGTATTGGACATAACTGTGAAGTGACTACAACTCAAAGTGTGTCAGTTGTGGGGTCGGCTGTATGGATTTGACGACTCCAATCAAATCTATTAAGGGTCATATCCTCCGTTAAATCTATGTAGGTAAGGTCATGTTTAATAATTACTTCCCAACAGTTCTTGGGTCTCCCCCTTCCTCTCCTACTCCTGGCAATCTCCATATTTTCACATCTTTTAACCGGTGCTTTTGTTGGACGTCTTCTAACTTAGTCGATTTTCTCTCATTTTATTTTCAATCTGTGCTACTCATACTTTACCCCTAATCTCTTCGTTCCTAATCCTATATCTCCTTATTATCCCGCATATCCATCTTAACATTCTCATCTCAGCAACTGCCATCTTCTGAACATGATTATGTTTACTACCCAATACCGTGATCCATATAATAACGCTGGTTTTACTGCCACCTTATGATACTTTCCTTTCTCTTTAAGGGGAACTTTTCGATCACACAAGACACCTGAAGCACTCCATTTGGTCCACCCAGCAAGAATCCTGTAACTTACATCCATTTTAATCCCTCCTTCCTGTTGTACCATAGATTCAATGTATCTAAAGTTTTTTTCTACAATCTTTTGAGTGCCCAAACTTACTTCTATACTACTAGTAGTCTTATTTTGACTAAACTTACATTTTATGTATTCCATCTTGCAATGACTTAGCCTCAGCTCTTTTGTCTCTAACGTTTCCCATCACAATTCTAACTTAACATTCACTCCTTTTCTCATTTCATCTACTAAAATAATGTCATCTGCAAATAACATACACCATGGCACCTCATCTTGAATATGTCTAGTAATCGTATCCATAAATGGGGCAAACAGGTACGTTCTTAACGCCGAGCCTTGGTGTAGACCAATCGTAATAGGAAACTCCTTTGTCTCTCCGCCAATCGTCCGTATAGATGTCCCAGCTCTATCATATATGTTCATTATTGCTTCACTATTTGCGACACACACTCCTTTCTTTTCTAATACTTCTTATAGAATCTCCTTAGAAACCCTATCATAAGCCTTCTCCAAATCATTGCACACCATATGTAGATCTTTTTGACCTTCTCTATACTGTTCCATTAACCTCTTTAGGAGGAAGATAGCCTCCATGGTTGATCTCCCTGGCATGAAACTAAATTGATTCTTTAAAACATTTGTTGTCTTTCTTAATTTTCTCTCAATAACTCTTTCTTATAATTTCATCGTATGACTCATCAATTTAATCCCTCAGTAGTTCGCGCAGTTTTGAATATCTCCTTTTTTCTTGTATATTGGTATAAGGATACTTTTCCTCCATACATCAGGCATCTTCTTGCTTTTTAACACTTACCAATACGAGTAGTTATTACCGTTTAATCGGATACTAATTGCGTGAATTTTATCATCCGACATGATTAACTGAGTAAGAAGAGACACAACAAGCTTGAACAAACCAACTATAGATGTATACGAAAGTTCCTGAGATCAAACAATATTTGTCGGAGTTCAGGCAAGGGTCACTGAAGTTCAGGTGACTTTTGCTAGAGTTCAGGGATTGTCGGAAAGAGACCGGGATCAGAAGAAGAACAGGGGAGAAGAGTGGCTGTGATTAAGGGTTTCGAAGTTGACTTTTGTTCTAACACCAACTGCGATTGAGGGTTTTGGTTTCGACCGTGGTTCCAATTGTTGTTCTGGTAACGAATATGGTTTCGATGGAGGGTTTTGCTAACAGCTATGGTTTCGATTGCGATTCTGGTAACAACTACAGTTCTAACGTGGTTCTGATATCACTAAACCAAATCAAACCAAACTAAGCCTTTTCTCACTAAGTGGGGTTAGTTATATGGATTTGACGACGCCAATCAAATCTGTGTAGGGCCATGTCCTTCGATAGATCCATGTAGGCAAGGTCATGTTTAATAGTTTCTTTTCAATTGCTCTTGGATCTCCCTCTCCCTTTCTTACTCCTAGTTATTTCCATGCTTTCACATCTTTTAGCAGGTGCCTCCATTAGACGCCTTCATGCTTTCACTATCTCTTCTCTTAATACTAATTTAATTATAATAATTTTATCTCTACATCGCTTTACATCAACTATATTTTCGTTTAGGTCCTTACTTATCACTATGCTGACCCCATTTCTTGATCTATTAAATCCCGTATACCATAACTTATACCCAGTCGTATCAATCTTTTTAGTTTTCTGTCCCATTCACTTTGTCTCTTGTAAGTAAGCAATAGCAATTCGTCTCCTTTTCATTATATCCATTACTTCCATAAGTTTTCCAGTTAGGCTCTCAATGTTTCAAGTACCGAATTTCAGTCTTCTATTTTGGACTAGCTTCGCTCTCCCCCTCACTCGTCCAAGAAAGTGAGAGGATCTTTGCCTATTTAATATTGCACTTGGGGCGCCGATGCAGCGGTCTTTGCTTATTTATCATTGTACTCGGACCATATAGCGCGTCGCTAAGTAGGGTACGCCTCCACGAAATTTCATTAGGTGTCAAATCCATAAAGAAATTTGACTGAGTATTGTGCTGGTTGTCGGTTACTTAACGCACAACCCTTCTTCTTTATTCGAGCTTGGGATCGGCTATATCAAGGAAACCCTAACATAGGCGGAGTTGTGGTTTTGATATCACTGGGATGAAGAATTTCGATTGCAATTGCAAGTTCGTTGCGGAGTATAATGAAGAATTCTGGTTGCAACTATGAGTTCTCTGCCAACTACAATGAACAATTCCGATGCAATTGATACAGACGTTGACTAAAATAGAGGGTTTCACTGTGATGCTGATAAACCACTCAAACGCCAAAATGAAGCAATTACTGCCTGATACCATGATGGAATGATAGGTACAAATGAAACTCTATTGCTATGTTGTATTCCAAAACAAAGATTGAGAGTATAATATAAGATTACAACTAAATATATAACTAAACCCTAATTAACCCTACTAGAGTATAGGTCTAAAATACCCCTAGAAAATAAAACAAAATACAAATAAACTAAAAATAACAGAATACATTCACACTAAGATCCTCCATTAAGTATAAAATTAATTGCTACATTAAATCCTTAGCCAAACTTAAGGACTCGTTCCACTTTGTTTCATTTTTGCTTTCTATTCTATTTCTATAAATGTATGTTGAAAGGAAGAGCTTTTTATAAATCTTCGTATTTTTATTCCCCCCATGACTAGTATCCTTTGAGCCCATGATTTGTGTTCCTTAGAGGAATCCCTTTATGCTTCACTCTGTACCTTTCTATCAGTATATTTTTAAGGAAAAATTCAAATGACATTATGGGATCCTCTTATTGCAAAAGTCTCTAGCTTTTAGTTCAAGTCATAAATTAGTTTTCTACATATATATAATCTATTGTATAATTTGACTTTATCTATTATTAACAGTTATATTAGACTAGGTTGACTCGCATACAAGGATGCATTTTGTCCATGGTTTTAAATATTGGCCATCTCAGTCGAGATCCTGGCATCTTGTCTCGGTATTGGGAAATTGAGACAAGATCTTACGGTGCGCTAACCTTAAACAATTTGGTCTTGTTTTGTATAATATCAGTGAAATTTCGGCGAGATATCCAGAGACAATGAGATATTGGCCCAATTTGCAACCATATTGATGAGATATCGAAAACCAACTATATATTGTCCCAATTTTCCATTTTTCATTTTGAAACCTCTATCTAGCTAATTGTTACATATTGCTCAATACCATGATGCTGCAACCGCATTAGAAATTAGTTTAACTGTGATAGTTTCCTCGATTGCAACTTTGAACCATGCTTGTCTCCAAGTGAATTGTGCATTTTCATCTATTGGAAACCAATCTGAGAAACAAATAGCAGATTGTAATTTGGATTGCGTTTACAAAGGGATGCCAATGAGAAATTGAGTTGACCCACATATGTTTGACGTGTGTGTTTGTATACATGACATTTTAGGAACTGAAGTTTGTGATTTGGTTCTCATTTTTTTTTCTGTGGTATCTTGATGATGAAATTGCACCTTTAGCTGCTTGTGTGAAAAAATAGATTCATATGTGATATCCAAAAGCACTTTCAATTGTTTTGTAATGGTGTATATAGTTTTGTTCTTCTGTAAGAATTTCTAGAATTTGAGGAGAATTTATTTTGATAGAAGAAATTCTTATTATGGTTTCATATTTATTGTTGCAGATCCTCGTGACGATCTTAGTGGGATGGATGTAGCGAGAAAGGTTTGGAAATGTTCTCATTCTTTTTTTTTTCTTTTTGGGTAAATTTTCTCGAGGGGAGGAGTTCCTTAGTAGCAGAATTTAGGAACGAAGCACAAGGATCTTTATGGTTACAATGGCTGTTGTTAAGGAGTAGGAATTCTCACTGGGAGGAATTCCTTTTAGAAGAATTTAGGAATCAAACACAAGGAACTTTGGGGTTTATCTTGGGATTCTCAAGGAGTATGAATTCTTGTAGGGAGTAATTCCTTGGTAGGAGAATTAAGGAACCAATCACAAGTGGACCTTTAAGATTACCTTGGGGGTTCTTAAGACTAGGAATTTTCGTGGGAAGGAATTTCTTTTGGGAGAATTTAGGAACCAAGCATAAGGGACCCTTGGGGTTTACCCTGGAGTAGGCATTCTTGCAGGGAGGAATGCCTTGGTAGGAGAATTTAGGAAACCCTTAGGGTTACCTTGGGTGTTCTCATGTGGTAGGAATTTTTGTTTTTTGCCGCACGAATTAGACTAGAAGCTTTAAATAACAATTGGAGATAATCAACAAAGAAGAATCTTCAATTAATTAGAATTGGAGACGTACAAAATATGGAATTTTTATTACATGTTCAAGGGTAATATAAGCTTTCAGCCATTTAATATTGATAGGGAGACTATGTTTCTCCGTTTTTGGATATATGATCTTGCCCAATCCATTGTTGGTGTTTGCACCCTTGATGACATATGGTTCTTTCCATTTCGATTCAAACTTTGGTGCGGAGAGTCCCTTCATAATATGATTCACGGCTTTTGAAACCAAAGCCCCTTCACTAAGGCATCATATGCCTTGCTAATTTGTGTTTGGTATGTCTTTAAGGTTTTTATGTGTTCCTTTCGTATTTCGTATGGTTCCTATTGTTATAAATGGAGCCATAGGCTACTAATTGGGAGTGTGTTAAATCCCTTAATTCTCTTTATCAAAATAGGTACAAACATGCAACAATCATTAGAACCTACTCAATTTGGAAAATTTGTGGCTTATAAACAAATGTTATGATTGTGCTATGTTACATGGACATGGGTTATGAGAATCAGGTGTAGGTTTTTTTTTTCCTGTTGTCGGGCCTCTCTAAGTCCTTAACGATAGGATATGAGTCCAAAAATTGGGAATGGATACATTGACAAATTGGAGAATATTTAAATATGGCATATCCATAATCCATACGTGCGCATTTATTATATAATAAATAAATATTGACTAAATACCCATATGAAAAAATTTGACGTAAGATATAGTTATTATTAGGTAAGGAACTAAAAGTTGAAAGGGATTTGGAGAAAAAAGGATATTTTAATTTTCCATCCAAGTGAATTGGTAGAATATTTTTTTTTTTTCACTATCAAATGAGAGTTGCCACTGCTTCAAATATTATTAAAACATAATCCAAGTGTCTAATTTGGGTATGGGAGTGGACTCGTACACATATATTCACTCTTGTCATATGGGGTTGGGGGGACATTGATGCATTAGAGAAAATAGAAGACTCCATGTAATACACTGGGCGAGTGGCATTCCAGCAATTGAGATCTCCTATTGGTTTACTGTTTGACTTGTGTGAAGTTTTGAGCGGCCTGAAAATAGATTGGGTGATGGGATTCTTGAAGTAGTCATTTTTAAGTCGTATGCACTGATTTACTTTTTAATGCAAAACTTTCAAATTGTTATCAGTTCAGATAATGGTCTGATTATCTCTTATGAGAAACCTTGTGACTGATGGTCGATCATACAAAGGCAGAAAAATGAGTTGTGCAGGTTTTATTTAAGAGAGTTTTTTTTTTGGCTTGTTCATTTTTTCAAAACAAGGTACCTTTGTCTCATATATTAATCTTTAATTTTCCTATATTTGAAGACAGGCCTTGATCCTTGCTCGACTTGTTGGTCGGCGGATTGAGTTGGACAGTATAAAGGTTGGACATGAGATGATATTTTTGTATATATTCAACTTTCATATCCAAGTACGATCAGATACCCATGCTACTATCCTTGTTTTAATCATGTAGGTTGAAAGCTTGTACCCTAAGGAAATGGGACCGAATATAATGCCTGTTGCAGATTTTTTGGAAAATGGCCTTCCACTGCTTGATAAAGGCATCCAAGAGAGGGTTGAAAAGGCTTCTTCAAATGGCAATGTGCTCCGTTATGTTTGCTTGATTGAGGACTCAAGGTACTCTTGTAGTTCATTTTTCAATGAACCCTTTGTCGTTTGATATTTTAACTTTGGGCATATTAACTTAAGGGTAAATTACATCCATCCCCTTGACATGTGGGTAATTACACTAGCATCCACAATATTTAAAAGTTATACTTCCTTTATTTGAAATGTTCATTGACTCATTTATAATAAAATCAACTATTAAACTTAACAGAAAATATTAAATTAACTAAAATTTTAGGTGTTTTTCCTATTTTCTCCCTCCCCCTCTCACACTTTCGTCAGATTTCTTTACAAAATTCCCAAAAATAAGTAACAAATAAGTAAAAACAAAAGGTTTTTGTGGGTTTTTCTAAAGAAAACTGATGAGATATGAGAGAAGAAGCGGTAAAATAAGAAAAATACTTAATTTTTTTTGTTAGTTTGACATTTTATCTTAATTTTTAATGATTGATTTTATCAAAAGGGGGTCAATATAATTAATATTTCAAAATAAGTGAGATAAGTGTAACTTTTAAATATTGTGGGTATTTCGCGTAATTACCTAAATATCAAGGGGAGATAGAGGCAATTTACCCTTAATTATTTTATTCTTACATTTCATTTTTTATCCAGAAATTTGAAGTTCTCTAATGATAACTAAAAGGGGGTGCATAAAGGTGTCAATCTGGTGATTCATTATGTTGCTTGAGATTTGATTATGTGCACAACATCCTAAGCCTTTGTTGTGGGAGAGTGGGAGGGGAAGGGTAGGGAACTAAACTAAATGAGAGGGAAGGGAAGGGAGGATAGGAAAGGTTATTAATTTTTCTTGTTTCAGAGAGATGGGAAATGGAGGCAAATGGTCGGTTTTTTGTCCATCATCGGCATCAACCTTGTTGTCTGACTTCTTCAGCCTTGTTCATCATCGGTGTTAGCAATGATATTCATCGCAGTCAGTGACGTCAGTTTTATCTGTCGATCTTCATCGTCTATCGCCAAAGCTTTGAAGCCCTAGCCATTGTCGCAGCTTCAGCCTTCTCTCTATCACAGTTGGCATCTCCTTCATCACATTTGCTAGTTGTCAAAACCCTTCATTGCAGCAACCCTTGTCATCAATCGTTGTTCATCGATCATCTTTGGGTTTGCGATCATCGTCTCTCATCAACAGATGACTTGACTATTACTGTTATTTAGACTTGTTCTTGTCTCAATTAGCAATGACCCTAAAATTTAGTACCGCTACTAGTGCTCTTTCCATGAAATCATAAAAGCCTTTCAGTTGGCCCAACCATTTAATTACCCAGGAGTTAAATGGAAAAACTATATTTAGTGGTCCAAGGGAGTCGACATTGCCTTGGGCAATTAGAGACATTTCATTGATATTGTTCTAGCCTCTTCTACATCCTTTTATGACAATTGGATTTAGGATGATGCAAATATTATGAATCTTTTATGGAATTCTTTTATGTGGGTTACTGGAGATACTAATGGAGGAAACCGCAACATTAAGGGTGGGGGAACACAACTAAAATGTACACATTTTTGGATGGCTTGGTTATCTTCATGAAAAATGTTGGAAACTATATGGTAAGCTTGTGTAACGGCACATGCAACTACTGCTGATACTCCTGCTCCTATTGATATGTCTACTAGTAGTGTGATTCATCCTAATCCGCCAGTGACTATCTCCATCAAGGAGTATTCTAAGTTCTTTCAGGTTCAGGTCACTTAACAGGTGTCTTTTCCTACTACTTCCCTGGCGTATAGAGGTCATTCCATTGCTTGTTTATCTACTTATTCTCTTGCCCCCATTGGATTTTGGTGCATAAGATCATATCTCTGGAACATCCAATCTATTTTCTCAAATCCAATACTCATCTACAATTTATTCTGTTATCATAGCTAATGGTCTTAGTAATCCAGTCAAAGACATTGGTATAGCTGTTCCCTCTCTCACTTTCCTTTGCTTTTAACCATATTTTGTTAGTAATTACTTCACAGTTCAAAGACCTTTCTTCCCTATTCTTTCATTAATCAGGATTGATGACAAAGGACAAGATTGGTGGATGGTGTACAGTTAAAAGGGGTTTACTATTTTGATACACCTTTTGGGCAAACCTCTAAGGCCTGTTTTGCCATGACCTCACTAATGGATATTCATTTTTCGCCTTGGTCGTCCATCATTAGTTAAATTAAAGTCTATGGTTCTTAGTTTAAGTCAATCACAATATTTGAATTTTGAGCATTGTTAGTTAGGAAAGTATCATTATTCTTCCTTTTCTCCTTAAGTCAATAATAGAGTTTTACAGTCTTTTGATTTAGTTCATTCGGATATTTGGGGTCCAAGTCATGTTGTTTCAAAACTTGGTCTTCAGTGCTCTATTACCTTTGTGAATGATTTCTCCCAAACAACTTGGCTATATTCAATGAAAGATCATTCTAAGTTATTTTCTAATTGTCAATGTTTCTATACTGAAATACAAACTCAATTTGGGAAGGCCATTAAACTTTTTTGCAGTGATAATGCACAAGAATATTTTCTAAACCATTAACTAATTTTATGTCCTCTCTTGATATGCTCCATCAATTATCTTGTTCTCACAATCCACAATAAAAACTTAGAGAAAGAACCTTTATCTCATTGTTAGAGAAAGAACCTTCATCTCATTGAGATCGCATAATACTTGCTTTTTCAAATGAAGGTTCTTTGAATTTTCTGGAGTGATGCTATTCTTATTGCATGTCATTTGGTTAATCGAATGCCTTCATCCATTTTAGATGGTCAATCTCCTCATTCTCTCTTGTTTTGTCTTCCACCACGAATATTCAGATGTGTCACTTTTGGGTAGTACCAACTTCACAGTGAGGTTGATAAATTCTCTCCTCTAGCGCACAAATATGTCTTCCTTTGGTATTCTCGACTACAAAAAGGGCATCGTTGTGTTAGTCTGTCACTTCATCAGTACTTTGTGCCGATGTTATCTTCGTTGAGAACAAACCTTTCTTTTTTAAGTCTTCGTCCTTCTCTTTCTTGGATGAAATTCATCCTTTGCAATACTTCCGACTTCCATTCCTAGTTCCCTTTTAGATCCTTCATCTACTTTTGGGTTGATTGCTCTATTTTACCAGTTTACACCAGATTCAAGGTAGTTGAACCTCTTATTGCTTCTTCTGCCCTACTGCCTTCTCTTGCGTGTCTTTAGATACTCTTAGTGACGATCATCTGACCACCGGCCTCCGCAAAAGTAAACTGACTTGTATTTCTCATTTTATCTCTAGTTTTGTTTCCTACCATGTTTTATCTCCATCTTACCATGGCTTTATATCTTCCATATCCTCTATTTTATTTCCTAACTCTATGCTTGAAATTTTATCTCACTCTTGTTGGCGCTTTGAAGTTTTATTTCTTATGACTTGGTCCGGTTTCCTCTCGGAAGTTCGTTGTTGGTAGCCATTAGGTTTATATTGTTAAAGTACATCCTAATGGTTCTCTTGATAGATTGCAAGTGTGTGGCTTGGATTACTCTAATACTGTTTTTTTTTTTTTTTGGTGGCTAAGATCACTAATGTTTGCCCGTTTCTTATTATTAGCTACCTTTGATTGGTCTCATCACTAGATGCAAGTCAAAAATGCTTTATTACATGGTGACTTGGAGGAAGAAGTTTATATTGAGCAACCTCCTGAGTTTGTTGCTCAGTGGAGAGTCTACACTAGTGTGTAGACTCAAGAAATCCTTATATGTCCTAAAATAGTCTCCTAGTGTTTGGTTTAGCAGGTTTAGTAGTGTGGTTATATAATTAGGCTTAATTCATTATGGAGTTGATCATTTCATATTCGACTGACATTATACTCATGGGAGGATCTGGCTCCTTATTTATGTAGTTGACATAGTCATTAATGGGGATGACCTGACATTGATGATTTTTGCTTTGGTAAGTAGTGACATTGATGATTTGAAGTCCTTTCTCAAGAAGAAATTATGTATTAAAGATTTATGGTCACTAAAATATTTTTTGGGTATTAGTAGCCAAATCACATAAAGGTTTTCCTCTATCATAGAGGAAATATGCTTTAGACTTGCTATCTAAGAGAGTTATGTTTGGCTCTAAATCGGTTGATATTCTAACGGATCTTTATACAAAACTCATTGCAGATAAGGGTGATTTGTTCGAAAATTTCAGTCAATATTGGAGATTAGTAGGGATTTAAATTAAGACAATAACAAGGCTAGATATTTCTTTTCGCAAGAGTGTGATTAGCGAGTTTCTAGAATCTCCTTAAACTTCTCAATGAGATGCAGTTATTTGTGTTTTGAGATATCTAAAGGGAGCATTGGGGAAAGGTTTTTTTATATTAGAGTCATGGTCATCCTTCCATTCGAGGCTATTAGGTGTAGATTGGGCAAGATTACTATAAGACAGGCGCTCCACTACTGATTAGTATCTTTGTTGGAGGAAATTTGATTTCATAAAAAAGTATGAAGTAGAATATAGTTGCCAGGTCAAGTGCAGAATCAAAATACAGAGTTATGGCTTATACTTCATGTGAATAAATTTGGATACAACATATGTTGGAGTAGTTGGGAGTTTATTATTCATAGTCTATGAAACTATTGTTTCACAATCAGATTGCAGTACATATTGCTTCTAATCTTGTATTTCATGAAAGAACAAAGCATATCGAAATAGATTATTATTTTGTTAGAGAGAAGATATTACAGAATATCATCAAGACAGGACATGATAAGTTGGAAGACCAACTTCCATATTTATTCACTAAAATGCTTAGGGATCCTTGGGTTAGACACATTTGTAACAATTTTAGAACATATGATATGCTCCAGTTTGATGGAGTAGTGTTAGAAATATTGTAAATATAGAAATAGGATTAGATTGATTTCTAAATGATTGTTTCCTAAAATAGGAAATGTGATTAGAAGTGATTGCTATGATTACTCATTTCCTAAAATTGTAACATTCGTGTATATAAATACACGTGGTCTTTCCCGCAGTGGTTAACCCATTCTATTTAATGTTTGTTCTTGACTTGATTAATGCTTGATCTAGTTTGATCTATCAATACAACATCATCAGTGAGCAACATATACCAAACGTATGTCATATTGAATATGTTTGGTAAGTTCATCCATAACCAAAGTGAAAAAGATGACGGCCTAAAGTGGATCTTTTGTGCAAACCAATTGTAATTGAAAATCATTTGCATCACCACCATAAGTTCACAGTTCTTATGGTGATTGTTCTGGTCATATATGTCCTTGATCACTATAGTATATTTTATAGCTAATCTATTTTTTCTTTTTTTTCAACTTTCACTGTAAAATTTATATTGGCTTCCTAATACATGCTTTCTCTAAATCAATAAAAAGCATATGCATATCTTTTTTCTCTCTCTATATTATTTTATTGACATTCTAATTAGGAAAATACTTCCATAGTCGATCCTAAAACCAAATTAGTTCCCTAATATTTTTGTCACACATTTTAGACTAGCCTCAATCACCTTAAAACCCATTCTTTCCAATAAATATAACAAAAATTTGCAAAATATTGGCATAAGCCCTCTCATTATCTAGCTTACACAGTAGGTCTAACAAACCACTGTTGATCCTCGAATCTAAAGCTTGATTATCCCACTAAATTGCATCCTAGATCTGCCTCAATGGATGTGCTTTGAAATTCTGAAATTAATGGAGGCTAACATTTCTAATTGAACCATGTTTCAACCAACTTATTAATTGCCCGC